>JAOXNT010126233.1:0-11781 GCA_028565815.1 Cletocamptus dominicanus | reverse complement strand
CAGTGTTCCCGAAGCGCTGGCTCAAACCGACCACAACGCCATAGACATATCTTCTATACCCCTTACTACAAACTACCAAGCGATTGGTGTTGGGCCAGGTATAGGAACATCAGAAGAGACCCTAAAAGGCCTGCGGCAACTATTAGAGAACTACCAAAAACCCATGGTTATCGATGCCGATGCCTTAAACCTTATGGCTGCGGATAATACCTTGCTAAAGAACCTCCCGAAACACTCTATTTTAACTCCACACCCAGGCGAATGGAAACGCCTCGTCGGCACTTGGCAAAATGATTTTGAAAAGGAGGAAAAGCTTCGGAAATACGCCAGAACTTGGAATACCTATATTATTTTAAAAGGGCGATATGCCGTTCTCGCCACCCCAGACGGCGCATTGTATTACAACAACACTGGGAATCCCGCCTTGGCCACAGCGGGCACAGGCGATGTATTAACGGGTATATTAACCGCGTTGCTTGCCCAGGGATACTCCCCTTTTGATAGTGCACGCCTAGGCCTATGGCTGCATGGCGTTGCCGCCGATCTCTTTGTAGAAAAAACAGGTGCTGACCGCATGGCTGCCTCGCAGTTAGTAGAATACCTGCCTTCCGCCTGGGCCCAATTGCGTTACAAGGCGAGCCGTCTCCCCTGAAGCCCACCCGTATGAATGGCCAGCACTCGCTTACCGGCAAACAAACCCTCGTTTTGCATAGCAGCCAATCCATAGAGCATTTTAGCCGTATAAACAGGGTCTAGTAGAATTTGGGTTTCGGCTTCAAAGCGCGCTTGAAACGCGCCACACGCATCCGATTGTTTGCCTGGGCCGCCTTCGCTAAACGCAAAGGTTAGGCCAAAGGGTTTCTCGGTATGTTTGCGAATGGCATCGGGCAACGAGGAATCCTGCACAGCTCCAAAACCAAAAACCTTAACTCCATTTGGGGTCCTATCTGCTAGGGCAGCCAGGGTAATGCCAGTCCCCGTAGGCAAAACCCAGTAATCGTAACCCGAAGGAATACAAGAGGCTATTTCGCAGGCGCCTAAAAAACCTCGTTCGCCCCCTCCTCCTTCTGGTATTACATAGGGATTGGCTATATCCCTAACCCATTCCTCTACCAAACGATTATCGTTCTTCTGCCTATATTTACTGCGCGATAGCTCGCGAATAGTGGCTCCCGATTCTCGAATAGCTTCTAAGGTATGCGAATAGCCATGATAAGCCCGCACAAAGCAGGTACATGGAATGCCCTCGCTAGCACAAGCCATGGCTAATGCATGTAAATGGTTAGAAAAAGCCCCGCCAAACGACACCACATGCCTGTGGTGATTTTTAGCATATTCTAAATGATATTTCAATTTGAACAACTTGTTGCCTACCCCTATAGGTTCGAGTGCGTCTAAGCGCAATAAATCGGTGTTCGAAAAGAACGTTTTGGGCAGTTTGGTTATGGGGCAGGATGTAGTAATAGGCCGTTGCATCGCAGTTCAAAATAATGTTTACAGGCTTCTTCTACGCTCATATTCATGCGCTCTACCTCGGATGGGTCGGTTAGCAAGCGGAAAAACGCTAAATCGGTACGGGCAAGCAACGTGGGCGAAACCTTAGCAAAAACCCCCTCTTCAATACCTTGCTTATAGAAGGTTTCCAATTCTTTTGCTGCAAATTCCATCAGCTGTTCTACACGCTGGAACAAGGCGGGGAAAAGCGTGCGTAAATCACGTAAAAACTGAATAGACACTGGGGACACCTCTTCGGCTAGCAATTCAAAGCCAGCACGGTAGCGTTCAGCCATGGGCACGTCCTCTTGTTTAAAGAGTTCTTGAAAGCCGAGAATAGCTGTTATTTTTTGTTCTAAAATAGCTGTAACGCACTCCTCTTGCGACCCAAAGTGATTGTAAAACGTCGCCTTGCTAATCCCAGCTACATCAGCCCAATCATCAACGGTGGAATTTACTATTCCCTTGGTGAATACCATATGCGTAATCTCTTGCAGGATACGTCGGCGTTTTCCACGGTGACGACTACGCTCTTTTTGTATTGATTTTCGTCCCATACGCAACAAAATTAAACTATTTTTATGCTCATAGTTTATTTTTATCAAAATTCCTTACCTTAGTATTAAAATCGAACGATATGAATTGGCATGCCATGAAATACTTAGGGGCCCTACTAAGCCCAATAGTCATCTCGCTTTCTATGTTTTTGGGCGGATATTGGACTTTTTCCGCAGTTATCTACGCCTTTTTGTTAGTCCCAGCCTTAGAATTATTCATGCCGGCCTCGCAAAAGAACATGACGAAGGTAGAAGAGGCCCTGGCCAAAGAAGATAGGATTTACGATTATTTAGTCTACGCCATAGTCCCCATCCAATACTATTTATTGATTACGTTTTTAATTGTTATCTACAACGGATATACGGAAGGCAGTATGCTGTGGTACGAATACGTTGGCTTAACTACGGCTATGGGAACAGCCTGCGGTGTTTTTGGTATAAATGTAGCCCATGAGTTAGGGCATCGAAACAAAAAATACGAGCAAGTAATGGCTAAAATGTTGCTTATCACTTCGCTTTACATGCATTTCTTTATTGAACACAACCGAGGCCACCATAAAAACGTAAGCACCGATGACGACCCCGCATCGGCACGCTATGGTGAGATACTCTACGCCTTTTGGTTTCGCTCTACTATAAACGGGTACCTCCACGCTTGGAAACTAGAGGCCGAACGCCTGCGAAAGGAAGGGCGAGCTGTCGTTTCATTCCACAACGAAATGCTTCGCTTTCAAATCTGGCAAGTGCTTTTTGTTGTAGCCATAGGTTTAGTGTTCAATTGGTTTGTGGCTGGTCTGTTTGTAATGGCTGCTATTTTTGGTTTCTTGCTTTTAGAAACCGTAAACTACATAGAGCACTACGGCTTAAAGCGTAGGCGAAACGAGCATGGCGGCTGGGAAAAAACACTTCCTGTACACAGTTGGAATAGCAACCATGCCCTAGGGCGCATTCTGTTGTTCGAGCTCTCGCGCCACAGCGATCACCACTACATTCCAAGTCGTCATTATCAAGTGTTAAGACACTTTGATGAGGCCCCTCAAATGCCTACGGGTTATCCTGGCATGATGTTTTTAAGCCTCTTCCCACCCCTATGGTTTAAGGTGATGCACAAACATATCAACAACCTAAAAGCCCAACGAAAAGAATTGGCGTGAACCAATTTATACGCAGCGCCGTTTTGTGGTGTAAAAAAGAAGAACTATGTACCCACCGGAATTAGTGGCTCCTATGAAAGCCGATTTAACCGATATAGGTTTTGAAGAATTAACCACGGCAGATGCCGTTGAACAAGCCATTGGCCGAGAAGGCGTTACCTTTCTCGTAATCAATTCGGTCTGCGGATGTGCAGCAGGTGCAGCCCGCCCAGCCGTAAAACAAGCCATGAGTAACGAAAAATTACCCAATAACCTCATTACGGTTTTTGCTGGTGTAGATAAAGAGGCTACCGATAAAGCGCGCCAGTTTACCGCTCCTTATCCGCCTTCATCTCCAGCTATGGCCATTTTCAAGGATGGCGAGTTAGCTCACTTTATTGAGCGACACCAAATAGAAGGAAACACCGCCGACACCATAGCCGACCACTTGAAAAAAGTTTTCGATCACTTTTGCTAATTTGGACCGCTAAATCCCTTTTATGTCGCAATTTCATGAATTAACCGTTCAGCAGGTTAAACGCGAAACGCCGCAAGCTGTTTCGGTAACCCTAGCTGTTCCCGATGCCTTAAAGAACTCGTTTCAATACATTTCGGGGCAGTATTTAAACTTTGAAGTAACCATAGATGGCGAAAAGGTGGTGCGTTCCTACTCGCTTTGTAGCAGCCCGTATACCGATGAGGCCCTGCAAGTAGCCGTTAAGGAAGTTGAAGGTGGAACGGCCTCGGTATGGTTTAATCGAAAACTGGCCGAAGGGCAAAGCCTTAAGGTTAGTGAACCCATGGGCAATTTCCGCTTAGAACCAAATAAAGAAGCCGCTAAGCATTACGTGCTTTTTGGTGGAGGCAGCGGTATTACGCCTTTATACAGCATTATTAAAACCGCCTTGCACGAGGAAGTCCAATCGAAGGTTACGCTCTTTTACGGCAACCGCAATGGCGAGTCAATTATTTTTTTAGAGGGATTGCAGCAATTAGCCGATGCCTTCCCCAATCGGTTTAGCTTAGTACATGTACTAGACCAACCACGAAAGAAAAAGGGCTTGTTTAAAAGCAAATCGCTAGAGACCATAGACCACGAGGAGGGTTTAATGCAAAAGCGAATGGTGCTAAACCTATTGCGTAATTACACCGACCAAAACTTTAAACAGGCCGAGTTCTATCTCTGTGGGCCCTCTCCTATGATGAAGGAAGTTCAAGCCGCATTGAATGACATAGCCATTCCGCCGAACCGCGTTCATCAAGAGTACTTTACCGAAAAAGCCGATGAAGATAAGGTAGAAGCCAAGGTTGGTGAAGCTGATGCTGAATTTAGCGGAACGGCCCAAGTGGCATGCACCTTAGATGGCGAGGATTTTTCTTTTTCTATGAACGAGACCACCAGCGTGTTAGATGCCGCTCTAGACAACGGCGTCGATGCACCTTTTGCTTGTATGGTTGGTGCTTGCACTACCTGTAAAGCCAAATTAGAGGAAGGGTCGGTTCATATGGAAGACAGCGATGCCTTGCTGCCCAGCGAAATAGAAGCGGGTTACATTCTAACCTGTCAATCGCATCCGCGCAGCGAGAAGATTCGAATAAACTACGATGAGTAAAATTCGTACGTTTCTACTCAACACCCTTTTTGGTGGGCTTATTGTCGTCCTTCCCTTAGCCATTCTCTTTTGGATTATTAAAACGCTAATAGGTTTCATTATAGATATCATTGACCCTATTGCGCATGCTCTACCTATTGAATGGGACGAAAACATCTTGCGCCTTATCGCCTTTATTGTGGTGCTGTTTATCTTATTTTTACTGGGCCTTGTGGTTCGAACACAGGTAGGCAACCAACTCTACGATTACGTAGAGAGCCAATGGTTAAGCCGTATTCCCTTCTACAAAACCATAAAGGAAACCATCATTCAATTTACGGCCAAAGACAAACAGCCTTTCACCCAAGTAGTATTGGTAGATGTATTTGGCACACCTACCCGCATGACGGGCTTTATAACCGATCAATTAAACTCGGGAAAATACACGGTATTTGTACCAACGGGACCAAATCCTACCAACGGCTTTGTTTTTCACGTAAGCGAAGAACAACTCGAGTTTTTAGATGTTTCTGTAGATGAAGCGCTTCGCTCCATTATTGGCGTGGGCGTAGGCTCCTCAGAGGTAGTCGACAAGAAAAAAGAAGAACGGTGAGTTACAATAAATTAACACCCGAAGAGGATTACATCCTTAATCAGAAGGGTACCGAACCCCCAGGCAGCGGCGAATACAATAAGCATTTTGCCAAAGGCACATTTATCTGTAGGCAGTGCAACAATCCGCTCTACCAATCGAGCGATAAATTCTCTAGCGGTTGCGGTTGGCCTAGCTTTGATGACGATGCCTTTAACAACGTACTGCGCATACCCGATGCCGATGGCCGCCGTACAGAGATTCTATGCAACAACTGCCAGGGACATTTGGGCCATGTTTTTGAAGGCGAGCACTTTACCGAAAAAAACACGCGGCATTGTGTAAATTCGCTTAGCATTCGGTTTATTGCCGAAGACCAAGCCTTACCCACCATAAAAAAACCATAAACCTATGATGACCGGACTAAACCACTTACACAGCAGCCTTCGCTGGTTGCTTCTCGTCTTTCTGATACTCTCTGTAGTAATGGCGGTTGTAAAGTTTTTTAAAAAAGAGAATTATACAGTTTTAGACGATAAAATTTACTTAGGGACCTTTATCCTAACCCATATTCAGCTCTTGCTTGGCCTTGTTTTATATGTAGGTCGAGGCCATTTAAGCGGATTGCTAAACAATACAGCCCAGGTTATGGAAACTACCATTCTGCGCTTTTTTGCCGTAGAACACATCACCCTTATGCTGCTAGCCATTGTGGTTATAACCTTAGGGCGGATACGATCTAAGAAAGCCACTGGACACCTGAAGCACCGCCGCATTGCCATAACCTATGGCATAGGTCTGTTGCTAATACTCGCCGCCATGCCTTGGCCGTTCCGCGGTTTGGCCGATGGATGGATTTAATTCAGCCATTTTTCTTGTACTCCATATATATAGGAAAAATAATGCCATCGGAAACCCTACCTTTGTAGCGTAATCTATGGGCATGTCGCATAAATCTGGCTTTATAAATATTATTGGATTACCCAACACGGGTAAGTCTACGCTGCTGAACGCCTTGATGGAACAGCCGCTTTCCATCACCACGCCCAAGGCCCAAACCACGCGTCATCGCATTCTAGGTATCCTGAGCGATGAGAACTACCAATTGGTGCTTAGCGACACCCCGGGATGGGTAGAGAAACCAGGTTACGACTTGCATCGCCGCATGAATGCCTTTATAGAAACCGCTTTTGATGATGCCGATGGCTTTATTCTTTTGGTAGAGCCCAAAATGCAGCCCAAACGGGTAGCGTGGTTTCTAACGCGGTTAAAGCAAACCGAGGTTCCGCTTTTTGTAGCCATCAATAAAATTGATATTGAACAAGATGGCAGTGTACTAGAGGCGGCATTCGATACCTGGCAGAAGGAATTACCGAAGGCCAAGATTATTCCCTTATCGGCCTTAGAGGGTTTTGGTGTTGATACCCTAAAACAAGCGCTTATAGACATCCTTCCCGAAGGTCCTGCCTTTTTTGACAAGGATAGCGTAAGCGATAGACACGTTCGGTTCTTTGTTTCAGAAATTATTCGAGAGAAGATTTTTCTGCATTACAAAAAGGAGATTCCCTACGCTACCGAAGTGGTCATTGAAGATTACCAAGCCGGCGAGACGCGCGATGTGATTCGTGCTGTTATTCTAACGGAGCGCCCAACACAAAAATCGATTATCATTGGGAAAGGTGGCAGTTCCATTAAAAACGTAGGTATTGAAGCCAGAAAGGATATTGAAGACTTTGTAGGGAAGTCGGTGTATTTAGATTTATATGTAAAAGTTCGCGAAAAGTGGCGTAGCAAAGACCACATTTTGCGCCAATTGGGTTATCAAAACGACTAAGCTGTGCAAACTGTAGCCATTGTAGGCCGACCAAATGTTGGCAAATCCACCTTGTTTAACCGCCTTACGGGCGGGCGAAAAGCCATTGTAGATGATGTAAGCGGCGTAACCCGCGATCGCATGTACGGCGAAAGCGAATGGAACGGAAAATCCTTTAACCTGATAGACACCGGAGGCTTTGTTCCCCATAGCAACGATGTTTTTGAATCGGCCATTCGCGAGCAAGTAGGCATTGCCATAGACGAAGCCGACGCCCTATTCTTTGTAGTAGACGTTACCACAGGCATTACCGATTTAGACGATGCTATGGCCAACATGCTACGAAAAACCGACAAGCCGGTATTTGTGGTGGTCAACAAGGTTGATAATAACCGAAGAGCACTAGATGCCACCGAGTTTTACAGCCTTGGTTTTGAATCGCTGTATTCCATTTCTTCTATCAACGGTGGTGGGACGGGCGAATTGCTCGATGCGCTTACCGAAATTCTCCCTACGGAAGAGGAGATAGAAGAAGAGGATACCATTCCACGCCTAGCCATCATTGGGCAACCGAATGTTGGTAAATCGTCCCTTACCAATTTACTGATTGGCGAAGAGCGCAACATCGTTACCGACGTTGCCGGTACTACACGCGATAGCATCCACACCCGCTTCAATAAGTTTGATAAAGAGCTCTTGCTTATCGATACCGCGGGCATTCGAAAGAAGAGCAAGGTACACGAGAACCTAGAATTCTACTCGGTTATTCGGGCTATTAAAGCCATTGACGAATCGGATGTAGTACTGCTTCTTATTGATGCCACAAAGGGTATCACCTCGCAGGATATCAATATCTTTTCGGTTGCAGCGCGCAAAAACAGAGGTATTGTTATTGTGGTAAACAAGTGGGATCTCATCGAAAAAGAAACCAATACCGCCCGCGATATGGAGCGCGAAATTGTAGAGCGCATTGCCCCTTTCCGCGACATTCCTATCGTCTTTACCTCGGTGCATGAAAAACAACGCGTTCTAAAAATTCTAGACCTTGCCTTAACGGTATACGAAAACCGTAAACGGACCATTCCCACCAGTACGTTAAACGAGGTGATGTTAAAGGCCATTGAACGCTTTCATCCGCCATCGATTAAAGGGAAAATTATCCGCATTAAATACGTTACCCAACTGAAGGGAAAATCGCCCATTTTTGCATTCTTTGCGAATCATCCTAAGTATATAAAAGAGCCCTATAGGAACTACTTAGAGAATCAATTGCGCAAGCATTTTGATTTCACCGGTGTACCTGTTCGAATCTTCTTCAGAAAAAAATAAGGTTTTTCTTACTTGGAATTGACGCAATCCCAAAAGGCAATACCTACTTTTAAGCATGCGTCTTTTTCTTGTTTTTCTGTTGATGCCACTTACCTGTAGCCTTCATGCCCAGCGAACGGTTTGCGCCTTGCACTTGGTTGATTCCATGCAAGAACCGCTAGCCTATTGCTATGCTGTAAACACCGCCAATGGCGAAGTGATGATTACCGATGAACATGGTGAGGGCTATCTTTCGGTGCAAGTTGGCGATTCCTTAACCTTTTCGCACATCGCCTACAACAGCATAAAACCCATGGTGGTGGCAGAGGCGAAAGCTAAGATAACCATCACTCTTACGGGCAAAATCCATAGCCTAAGCGAGGCCAAGGTGCGGCCCTACCCCGTTGAAAACATAGTGAAAAAGGCCCTTGATAAAATTCCGCACCATGTTGATGTTCAACGAAATCTTTGGGGTTTCTATAGACAGATTCATAAAGAGCAAGATAAGGCCGTTCGTCTTATTGATGCCCAAGTAGGCGTATCGCGAAATCGCAATCATTCCGACAGGTTTTGTATTCTAGCCCTTAGGCGGAGTTTTGTTTACGAAAGCAATGGTGAAAAACACGGCGATCATTTGGTGGACCTCTTCTTAGCTGACCCTTTTCGGTATCCCACGCAAGGGGCACTTAATCCGAAAGCATTTCACCAGATTACCTGGCGAGCCACCAAACCCAAAAGCGATACGTTAAACGTCTCCTTCTCTTACATCGATAAGGATAAAATTCGTCTGGGGAAGATACGCATCAACCTAATTGATACAACCTGTTACGCCTATTACGAGGTTAGCCAACCTAAGGTGCAAACCAGAGAAAACTGGAGTTTTCAGGCTGGGGAACGTCATTTTGTCTATAAGCGCGATAGCATCCCCGAGAAGTATAGCCTGCATCGCGCTTGGCTCACCTATCAACACGACCTCTATACGGCTAAGATTCGTACTAGCCGGGTTACCGAATCATTTCGCTTTAAGCAAGAGGCATGGGTAGGTACAACGCCGTGCTCATCGTTTAAGCCCTTTGGGAACCTCTATAGCAAAAGCTATACGTATCAGCCTAAACAATGGCTTGGGGCAGGCAGAATTGATGCAACAACCATTCGCGATTTAGAAGAAAACCACCCTACTTTGGAACAGCAATTTGAGCAGGCTGGGCAATAGTCTAATCCATCAAGACGCGAATCTTGTTTCGCCCTAACTCTACTTCGCCTCGAACCTCTAGTTTCTTTAGCATGCGGCTAACCACTTCTCTACTGGTGTTTAAATCCTGTGCAATTTGGGCATGGGTAATCGAAAGTTCATCTTTGTTCAAGGCCTGGCGATGTTTGTTTAAATAGTCGATTAGGCGCTCGTCCAATTTATGAAAGGCTACTTCGTTTAGGGCTTCCAAAATTTCATCAAACCGCTGATTGTAGGTACTCAAGGTAAAGCGGTTCCAATCGGGAAATCGGCGCATCCACTCCTCCATTTTCTGGCTCGGGACACAAACAAAGCGGCAGTCTTCCGCAGCTACCGCGCGCAAGCTGCTCATCTTATCGAAACAACTAAAGGAAATGGCACAGCCCTGCCCTGGATGCAAGTAGTAGAGAAAGAGCTCATTGCCCTCATCGTCCTCTCGGTATACCTTTATTTTACCCTCCACCAGAAGAGGCATAAATTTCATGATTTGTCCATAATCGATAATTATGCTCTCCTCCTCTTTTTCCATCACATGAGAAAGTGTGGCAATCTCATGCAGTAATTCTTGATTCTGCAAGGCAGGGAACGTTTGGCTTACCACGTCGTAAATGGTTTTTGCCGTTGGCGATAGGGTTTGGTTCATGGCATGTAACTTTATAAAAATCTTGCGTATTACAACTGTTCTACCAATAAAGAATGCATTTGACCGCCCAAGGGTTCAAATTGCTGCAAACACAACTCAAAAATAGATGAACCATAAGCAAGATACAAGGCAAGAATAGATTCTTTTCGTTCCCGAAGGACGCCACTTGGCAACACCTCTTCCTGAATACGTTGGATGGCTCGTTTTTTTTCCTCTTCTCTTCGCCTTGCCGCCCGAAGGGTTTTCTGTTCAACAGATGCTAGGGCGTTTTTTGCCTTTGTTGCCTTAGCGCCTATGCTCCTCTCTAAATGAGGATCAATGGTTTTCACCTCTTCTGTCAAACGTGAAAAGAGTGCGCTTAACTCCTCATAGTATGGCGAGAAATCAAGTTCCTCTTGGTACGTTTTCTTAACGATTCGGTTTAGTAGTACATGAGGGTCTTGAAAGACATCCGTTAGGGTAAAGGAAAGGTCCTTCCACTTGCTATAGGAAGGCTTAGACCAGATAGACACCATATTCCTCAGCAGAAGGACGGGATAATGCACCTCGGTCTCTTTAAATACAGCTTGCAACTGCAACCAGTAACTCAACTCGCCCGGCCCGCCGGTAAAGGCTATGGAAGGAAGCAAAAACTGCTGGTATACAGGGCGTAAAATAACATTTGGGCTAAACCGTTCAGGATGCTCATCCACTTCGTTTACCCATGCCGAAATGGGCGCTCTGCGATTCGTACCCGTTAAAAGAAGTTGGCTACCCTCGCGCTGAAATCGGTATCGCTTTCCATCTTCGGCTAAATAAAATACATTGCAACTGCGAACGTGGGCTTGGTTATGAAAACCCAAATCTTCAGGTGTCGGTTGTTTGGCTATAGCTTCTTGAGCAAAGCCTTCGGCCAATTCTCGTTTTATTATAGGCGCAAAGGCCGCTTTGCATGCCTTATTATCGGCATTAAATACCACCAAGCCCAAGGGACCAAACCACTGGTGCAACAGCCGTAAAAAGCCCTCTCCAAACGAATGGGCTTCATTATACACCTTCTTTAACGAATGGAACACTTCATTGCTTTCGGTATGCCTGCCCCAGTCGGCCTGCAGGCTAGCGATTACCTGTTCTACGCCATCTGTTTGCATGCGGCCTACGGCACCCTCTTGATGGGTTTGCCAAGTGTAGGTTTTTCCCTTTACCACAACGTGGTTCATCTCGTCTAAATCGTGGTCTTCACCACCAGACCAAAAGACTGGAACAATGTGCTTATCAGGGAATTTTTCGCTATACGTTCTAGCGAGTTTTATGGCGCTTAAAATCTTAAAGACCGTATACATGGGCCCACCCAATAAGCACGGCTGATGCGCCGCTACCACCACTAGTGTCTGGTTATTCCAGCGTTGTAAATGGCGATTTACAGCCTCAATGCTTGG
>JAOXNT010126122.1:0-11786 GCA_028565815.1 Cletocamptus dominicanus | reverse complement strand
AAACTTTGTGCTTATGAGCTGTTTGTGAAGTTGTTTGCGGAAACAGTAGTTTATTCAACCCGACAGTTTTGGTCTTCACTATTGCCGATTGACCTCAGCATCTCCAGCCCGCAGTAAATCGGATTTGAAAGGTAAGATTCTAAATCATATATGAATGTTACAACAATAACCGAATCGTGTTGCCAATTATTTCAGGCATCCATTGATCAAATATGCTGCTCAATTTAAATTATAAATGTTCACCGGATTGAGGATCATCTGGCAAGAAATTACGCAGTGTAGCCATCGTTGATAGCCGGTTTATTAGCCTATTGAAGAGAGTTGGAAATTGAAAGTAAGTATCATAGTACCAGTTTATAATGGTGAGAAATATTTAAATCAGTGTTTGGATTCTTTAGTAAATCAAACAATTGACGAATTTGAAATTATAGTTGTGAACGATGCATCAACGGATAATACACCGACCATATTGAAGAGGTATCAGCAAAATCATCCAAATTTATTTAAAGTGATTAATCTTGAAACGAATAGAAGACAGGGAGCAGCCCGTAACATAGGGATTGAGAATGCTAGTGGAGAGTTCATTGGTTTCGTAGATTGCGATGATTTCATAGATACTACAATGTATGAGAAACTTTATAATATAGCGATAGAAGATGACGCCGATATAGTAGATTGTGATTATTTTCATTTCTTTTATAAAAAAGGCAAAAAGATACACAAAAAAAGCAACAATATTAATCAATCAGGTATTTTGGATAAAAATATACTTAGATCTTTGATCTTAGCTCCAGGACGGATGTGGACAAAAATTTTCAAAAGAGAATTGTGGAAAGATTTTCGTTTTCCTGAAAATTTGCATTATGAAGATTTAGTATTTCCTGCGATTTATATGAAGGCAAAAAGGCTGAGCAAGATAGACGAACCACTCCTGTACTATAGAGAAAATTCGCTTTCTGTTACTCACACTACCGACACATTCATCGATCGAGTTAAAACTATAGAAATAATGTTAACAATGTTTAGAAAAAATAAGAATTATTCTGAAATTAAAGACGAGGTAGAATGGTTAACTTCTCGGCTTTTATATATAAAACCATTACGTAGATTTTTGATAGAAAAGAAACAACTATCTGTCATTATCGAATACGGATCATCAGCTACTCAAAAAATAAATAACATGGTGCCAAATTACAGAGATAATATTTATTTTAAAAGAAGCACTGTTGTTCATAAAGTAATTACAAAATTAGCTGATGTTTTTGGATTTGCCTCTACTGTAATTATATTGGGACCCCCCTATAGGTTTCTTCGAAAATTCCTTTAATCCTAAAGGATATATGATAATAAATTAACGTTGGGTGGTGTTATTAATGAACAACAGTACTATAGCAAATTTAAGAAAAACATATAGATTATTGAAATATGAATTAAGACAAAGTCGACTTTTGATTCGACCATCTAGGGGGGGCGCCTATATTGGATGGCTAGGGAAAAATAACATTGGGGATGAAATTGTTTATGATGCATACAAAGGACTTTTTCCAACACTCAATTTCACTCCATTTCCCAGATCGAAAGTGTTAGAGTTTTTTAGAGATCAGACTAGAGTTCCTGTTTTTTCCCATGGCTCTTTAGGAGGAGGAACACTCATTAACCAAGATGATAAATGGCTCGCACTAATAATTGAACTATTAAAATATAAAGTACCTGCTTTCTGTTTTGGTACTGGCGTCGCTGATCATGAGTTTTGGTTATCTCATAAAAAAGATTATAATAATGATCTATCTAAATGGGCTGATATCCTAAATCAATTCATTTTCGTAGGTGTTAGGGGACCTTACAGTAAACAAAGATTAGAGAGTGTGGGAGTCAAAAATGTTGTAATCTTAGGTGACACGGCTTTGACGATTGTTCCTCCTACTCGGAATGAGCCATACGAAAAAAATCTTGTTGGTATCAATTACGGCTATGTTGAAAAGAATATTATATATGGTGGTCCTGGCCAATATAGAGACAACATGAACATGGTGGTTAGGCAGCTTTTATCTGATGGTTATCGCGTTAAATTAATCACGGTTTTTAAAAAAGATATTCCAAGCAATGTTGAGCTCTGTGACTCTATTAATCACAATAATCTTTCAATTTCTACGCCCGCTAACTATAATGAATTTTTTAAGGAAGTTTCATCATGTGAAATATTTATGGGGCAGAAGTTGCATTCCACAATTATGGCCACCATGTGTGGTATACCTTCATTGATGATTGAATATCGGCCTAAATGTAAGGATTATATGGCATCTATCGATATGGAGAGATTCAATATTCGGACGGACAAATTTTCAATTGACAGTGTATTTCCTCTTGTAAACGAATTGATAGCTGGTAGAAATGAATTAGTTGAAAAATACAAGCACACAATCAATAAATATAGGAATTTACAGAAACAAGAAGCAAAAAAAATTATAGAAATTCTAAATCTGGATTGAAAATGATTTCAGTTCTCACCTAAATTTGAAATTTATTACAATAATATCATCTGATATCCACCGAACGTCAGCCATCTTTAGAAGGCGCTCTGGCATTGGCGTATTTAAGCAATGCTTGAGGAGTGAAGCGATCATCTCTTCTATGTTAAACTTCCGGTTAAAAAGATAGAAATACTCAGCTAAGTATTGAGGAACATAGTTGTCGCTTATGTAGTGATATCCCCCCATTATTGCAGTTTTCACGTTGTCAATAATTGTGATGAGCCATTTTAAAAAATTTCTATATGATTTTTCGTTTTTCCGGACTGTGATTGACAATTTACAGAATTTTAAATAAAGGAGTAATCCACCAGTTTTACAGGTGGGTCCTAGCTACGCTATGCAGGTATGTTGGTGATAAAAACTGAATATCTCCTTATCTTCCGGGTTGGCGACTCGGAAGGGTAAAGTAAAGGAGGTATTCAGTGAGTGAACTACAAAAACTAGCACATGCAGTTTGGCAGTGCAAATATCATGTGATTTGGTGTCCGAAATATCGTTTCAAAATATTGAACGGTGCCTTGCAGAGGTCAGTTGGCGAACTGCTACAGCAATTATGTGAATGGCAAAAACTTGAAATACTGGAAATGAACGTTCAAGAGGGCCATGTTCTCTTGTTACTGTCAATTCCACCAAAGGAAAATCAGCAATCAAGATTTTTAATAAACATCTTGAACACAAAAAAAAGATACTGGGGAAGACACTTCTGGGCCAAAGGCTATTGTGTGAGTACGGTTGGTTTGGATGAAAAAAGGATTCGTCAATACGTCAAATGGCAGAAAGAGAAAGATCGTAAGAGTGAGCAATTAAAGCTCTGGAAATAGGTTACCCTTTTAGGGGTGGTTGTTAAATTGGTAGGGTTTTCGTTTTTCAAGGTAACAATAACCCAGATGGCAATATTCAAGGCAGACGAACCCTTCAGCCATCTAATATGAAAAAGAGCAGCTTTGCTATGTTTTTCTGTGTCATACATGGAAAAAATGCTCTTACACGTAAACATTTTTGAAAATTAATTTTATTTTTATCCATGCAAATTTGTATTTGACTTTAGAGGTATTATTCCAGACCTGGTAGGGTAAATAGCGTCATACCAGAAAATTGGCTGAATATTAGTGCTTATCAGATATCTTTAAGTGAGGTGGTTTAATTGATTGATTATTTTCGGCGAACTAAGAATGGAACCCTTCAGGGTGGGATATTTTTAGTTAACCTTTGCTTTAAGGAATGTAGGCATTGGATACATAATAGGCGAGCGAGTAATAAGCTACATAACTTTAGAAAATTGCATGATATTAAAAGCTATAAGTCATCTGATACTCTTTTTATTCTCGGGAGCGGTGGTTCTATAAGTAGCTATAGCTCATCGCAATTCGATCATATCAGTAAACACGATTCTGTTGGTTTCAATTTTTGGTTGTTACATGAGTTCGTGCCCACATTTTTTACTGCTGAATTTAAGGCCAACTGCAGTAGGTCAAGGACTCTCTGGAAAAATCTCGAGCGGAGGAGTAACAGTTACAAAAAAACGCCTATCATTTTTAAGTACAGTAATGCGTTTATAGAGGAATTGTCAATGATACCTAAAGAAATTCAATTGAAATATCTCTCAAGTCAACTAAACATCCCAGGTATGTCAGGGGTTGTAATAAAAAGATGGTTTAAATTCTTGGACTTTCTAGGGTACTTCTCTACGAAAAACCGAAGTCAGTGTATGTTGTACCGACAGGCCTCACTTAGCTGGTTGGTCACTTTTGCAGTAAGACTTGGATACAGAAAAATTGTACTTTGTGGCGTAGATCTCAATAGTAGCGATTATTTTTACGACTTAAATCGTGAATATGTAACAAAGAATAATCTTGTTATTCCAGACTCAGGCTTTAACGAAAAAATCCACCCAACGGAAAATCCAGATAAATCTCATGCAAATACACCTATCTCTGAAGTACTCGGAATAATGCAGGAAACAATATTAGAGAATCGTAACATTAAGTTGTACGTTGGGGCCAAGTCATCTGCATTATTTCCAACTATTCCCGTCTATAAATGGTAGTTAACCTTGGCTCAAATTAGACCATTGATTTTTACTTGGGAAATTGCGGTCGAGCTATTCGCTTCTTCAAGCTGGAGAATTAAATCGAATTTTTATTTAACAACATGACTAAGGTTTTATATTGTAGACATTTTTCTGAAGTACTTGCGGTATTAAGGAACCCTGACAGCAGGTTGTGCTAAAAAAACTTCAAAACAACAAAGACAAATAAATGTCTTTTTACCCAATGTCGATAGAAAAACGCTTGTAACATTTATGAAAAAAAAAATACTCATAGTCAGTGGAAGGCTTGGGAAGGGGGGAGCTGAACGTTTCGTATCTAACTTGATCACTTATCTTGACAGAGAGAAATTTGATATCATCCTCTGTTTGGGAACGGAGTGCATTGAGTACCCACTTCCTTCCGATGTTAGAATATCAAACCTTAATAATAAGACAATTTTCCATCAGCTAAGAACTATAAGGCGATTAAAATGTGTTATTGAGAAAGAAGAGCCAGACACTATCCTGAGCGCTATAGGTCTTGCCAATAGATGGACTGGGGTTGCATTGCGTTTACTGAGTAATAGATCGCACCGATGGATTGCCCGTATCGGGAATAATCCAAAATTTGGGGGAAGGAGTCAGTGGCGCAATTCATTAAATCTCTTGTGGGATAAGTTTACGTATAAAAACACTGACCACTTTGTTGTCAATTCTTTCAGTCTTGAAGAGAGCTTTCTAGAGACCTATCCTCACACCAAAGGTAGGACCAGTGTTCACTATAATCCAACGGATTTTGAAAATATTTCTCGTCTCGCCCAAGAGCCTTCCCCAATCAGCAAAGATAAAGAAACAACGGTTCTTGTTCATGCTGGCAGATTTCATCGCCAAAAACGCCATGATTTATTGTTGAACTCATTCGCGAAACTGAGAAACAGCTTTTACCATAGTAGAAAAATTGAGTTATGGTTATGTGGGGAAGGATATCTGCGCTCTGAGATCGAGGGACATATCAATAGGCTGCAGCTCCAAAACTCGGTTAAGTTGCTAGGTCATCTGGGCAATCCGTATCCGATATTCATGCAAGCAGACCTTTTTCTGCTGACCAGTGACTGGGAAGGAATGCCCAATGTCCTTGTCGAAGCTATGGGACTAGGGGTTCCTGTACTTTCAACCGATTGTCCTACCGGGCCTTCGGAGCTCATTGAGGATGGTGTGACTGGCTTCTTATCCCCGCCTGGGGTAGAAGATGAACTTGCCAACTGCCTAGATGTTATTCTAAAAAGAACTCCTTCTGAGCTGAGGAATGTTGGAGAGCTTGGCGAGCGTTTCGTTAAGGAAAAGTTTGATTTTCGAAGGAATTTAGATCTATGGGAAAAGACCCTGGGGGCTAAGTTTCAATAGCATGGGCAAATATTTTGCCAGCCCTGTTTGAACCTGACAGGTGGGGCTGGTTATTAAGATGGGTTTAATTGAGTTACTCATTTATTGATGTTGTTATAGCTAACCATTTGTTTTATTTGATCAAGACTCAAGGACAGCTCGGGGGATAGAGAAGTCTATTCGCTGAATCTTTTTTTTAGCTTAAAGTGTCTGCGAAGAATTGCTTTTTCCGATATCTGTAAACCAAAACTTCCCAGAAGATTGATTTTTAACAGAAAACGCCTGAACGCTGAAGAATTATTTGAACAATACTGTTCCATTTTGTTGAAAGAGTTCTCAAATTTACCAAACCCACCATTATAGAAGCTACTTCGCGGAAAGCCGGGCAGTTTGTCTATAAAGAATCCAGAAAAATCATCTGGAGAGTAAGGAATAACGCCAAATTTCCCCCTCGATCTCAATCCATTTCTTTTCTTTTGAGTAAGTGTATACGCATCAGGGTCTAAATTCCACACCTTGAAATGGTGAAAAATTGGAAATGCCTGCAAGAATTTGTATTTATCAGGCGAAAATGGAAGTACATTTCTGTGTTGATTCAACTTGTAATGCATACCATCAACTAACTTAAATTGTCGATCCTCAATCCAACAACCACAAAAATTGTGCGCATACCTTGTAAAACGTTCATGGACGGGTAAGTTATTAATATTTGGCCAGTTAACTTCATCACTTTTGTGAGGGAAAAAATGTGGGCTAAACCATTTAATACAGTTAGCATTGGTTGACTCTGCTAAGTGTATCGCGTGCTTTGGATTATGAAAAAATAACTCATCTCCATGAAGTAATGTTACCCAGTCTCCCGCATCACTATGATTAATAATTTCCTTGAGCACATATTGCCTAATTCCATCTCTGATTGGTGAAACGAGTTCTTTTTTTAACTCTCTTTCGTTCATATACCATTTGAAACTGGGATAATCTTTAATTATTTCATAGGCCTCATCTCCATCGCTACCATTTAAAACGTACAGTTCATCAATAAATTGGAGATTCCAATCCAGTGTATCTTTCAGAATTGGCTCCTCATTTTTGGTGAGCATCAAGCCAATGTTTTTAGCTCGCGATGTGTTATTCATAATTAAAAGATGTGATTGTTGAATAAAACAGCTCTTTTAGGTCAGGTTGTGGGACTATAGGTTACCTTTATTCAGGGGAACCTGAATCAAAGTATTGCGATATATACTATTAACCGATACCTTTTTGACAAACTCAAATGATTTTGATTTTAAAAACACGTCAATTTCATTTGCGTTACTGTCAGTGTTTTCTATGCAGACTAGATAGGTGCGACTGAGGGTATATTCTCCCCCCTTTATAACTGAAAAATCCGCTTTTTCAGCATCAATGCTCAAAAGAAATATCCAGTTGGGATTAATGCTATTCGAAATGTCATCTAATGTAATCTGCGGAATATATTCTTTATTTCTGATGTCCTTTGCTGCTAGGCCCTCTACAGAACTTAATGCTGAGTTATAAGAATTGTTAAAGAGAACAAGTTTCTTATCTTCACCAACCAGGGATCGAATTACAATATCCCTTGGTCGAAACCTCTGTAAAAGAGCGCATAAAGCGGCATCCGGTTCAACCAGTACTCCTCTATTTTTTTTTCTATAAAGTAAATATGTGTTGGAGTGTAGAGTGGGATGGTTTGCACCAACATCGATATAGATACCTTCGCTGAGGTCAATATCCTTTAACAATGAGGCAAAGACGGTATCCTCAGCATGCTGAGCGAATGAAGATTGCCGCTGCGAAACAGTATCCTTGATGGCAATCAGGTACCTTCGAAGCCAGACTAACAACGGCATACTTCTGGCGACATATTCTTTGAAAGCAGTCATAGCTCTAATTTTTACTTAGTGAAATTTACAGAGGAATTCTTTTACTTTAACCTTTAAGGTTGGCCAAAAAGAATTGAGTTACAGTTTTGGTAAAAGGTTCCTTTTAGACATCAGTGACCATTTTCTGCAAAATCTTGAAAAAATGTACAATGTTGCTCCAACTCTTCAAAGGTACCACTACTAACAATGCGGCCACTTGATAAAACAAAAATTTTATCGCATTCTTTGAGTGTAGTTAATCGGTGTGCAATCATTACTACTGTCTTAACGTTTCTAACTCCGTTGATTGCTGAGATGACACTTTTTTCAGTCACATTATCCAAAGCACTCGTAGCCTCATCAAATACTATAAGTTGAGGGTCATGGTAAAGGGCACGGGCAATACCAATTCTTTGACATTGTCCTCCAGATAATCGTACACCTCTTTCACCAACAACAGTATTGTAACTATCTGGAAGTTCGTTGCAAATAAAGTTGTCAAGATTTGCTATTGTAGCAGCCTTTCTTACTGCACTGTCATCGATATCCTCAGGTTTAATCCCCAGAGCAATATTCTCACGGATTGTGGTGTCACTTAAAAAGATTTCTTGAGGAACATAACCAATCGATCTCATCCATGATCTCTTATTGGAATGATCAATTTTTATCCCATCTACTATCACACTTCCCTCTAAGGGTTCGAGTAAGCCAAGGATTATATCTATTAGTGTTGTTTTCCCAGAACCTGTCTTTCCGACAAAGCCAACTGTCATCTTGCTATGGATTTTTAAGTTGATTGATTCTAAAACAACTTTGCGCTCACTACCTGGATATGCAAAGCTAATATCTTTCAACTCTACATCTTTTGAGATAATTAACGCGGCAGGTTCTCTTTTCCATTCTTCAATCTCTTGAAATGGGTATTTCTCCATATCTAGTTCTTTAAGAAGTTTGTCCACTAAAAAGAAATTGAACCGTAATGCCGTTGCTCCTAAATAAACTCCCTGGAGGGCGGGCATCAGGCGATAACCCGCAAACGCATAGAGTGCTAAAAGAGGCATTGTATTAGAAGTATCTTTGTGCGTAAGAATAAAATAAATTGTGATCAGGAGAATTCCCCCAAAGCCTACGATTTCAAGTGCATATTTGGGAAGCTGAGACACTGTTTGGTGAAGAGCCGCATGCATATTAGCCCAATATGAGTGATTAAGAAATCTATTTGAATAGGTGCCTTCACTACATTTGACTTTGATTTCTTTTATCCCGGAAAATGACTCGTTGAGACAGAGATATCTTTTTTTATTATGGTATGCCCGCTCTTTTCCAACCCTTCTCAACCGCTTTCTCACAAGCGCAAAAACGCCTCCAAAGGCAGATCCCAAAACTGAGGCAACAATCAGAGCCAAAAGGGGGTCAACTGCCAACAGGAGAATGAGAATGCATGATGAAACGATTAGCTTTGAGAACAGTGTAACGAGAGGGCGTAAGACACCTGACATGTAGTTTTTGACTTCAGCTAGCACATTTACACCGAGCTCAGCGCTATTTCGATTAAGGATGGATGCGTAAGGTTGCGATAAATACTTTGCAAAAAGACGGTATTCCAAAGAGTGCCCACGCAGCTGCGTAAATTTGATGAGTTTCCAGTCAGTATATGCGGCAAGAGCGTTGTTTAGAATTAAAACACAGAAGACCCCGAGTCCTAAAACGAGAAGAAATGACCTTGAAGAATTAAAACCGAAAAACAAATAAATAGCAGAAAGATAGGTGTTAGAGTGCACAGTCTCAGGATTTGAAGCCACGGCAATAAACGGCATAATTGAAGCCACGCCGGCAACCTCAAATAAGCTACGAATGATTACTATGACTATTAACCAGTAGAGTTGTCGCTTCTCTTCTTTGTTAAAGAACTCAAAAACTTTTAGTAGAGAGAAATTCATTTTTATATCAAATAGCTATACAGAATAAATCCGCTTACACGAAAGAATATGGGTTGTCACTTAATAAACGTTCTGTTCAACCCAAGGAGGAGACACTACCAGATAGTGATGATTATGCAAAATATTATATTTTATCCCTTAAGAATCTACTTCAAGTTTGCCTCTACAACCTCAACCAAGACGCCAAAAAACTATTGCAAAGCGTTGGCTTATATAGGACGCTGTCAAGTACTAGCATATATCGCGAAGTTCTAGGAGCCGCCATTCCAGTTAAAGAGATTTATAAAGATCAACATATTGATCGCTTATTGCTTCAAATGAATAGTGGTCCAGCATATGCTGTCTTGCATTTATTCCAAGATTTTCTCTCTGTGCTCTGTCCTGAATCAGGGCGATACATTTACTGGCTAGATCATCACTATTTTCAGACTCAAACAAAATACCATTTTCATTGTCGCTAATAAGTGCTTCTACACCACCAATTCTTGAAGCAATACATGGAAGAGATGATGCCATGGCTTCCATGAGAGCATTTGGAAAGCCCTCCTCCCTCGAAGGGAAAACGAACAAATCTACTTTGGATAGAAACTTCTCAGGATTACCGGTTTCACCAATAAACCTGATATTATTCCATTTTTCTTTTGCCACTCTTTCCCGCATTTCTTCCTCTGTAGAATCTGGTTGATTTTCACCATTTCCCAGTACAAGCAAAAAAGCATCGGGGATCGAATCTGTAATTCTAGTCCAACCATTTAACAGAATATCCAGGCCCTTTCTATAAACCAACCTGCTGGAAAAGAGAAGAAGTATACATTCAGTAGGGATGTTGTGGTTCCCTTTCCACTCCAGTCTCTCTAAAAGAGGGGAGGGATGAAAACGACTACAATCAACACCATTTGGTATTGAATGTATAATTGATTTTGGAGCATTAATACTTTTCAACTCATGCTCGATCTCTCTAGTCATGCTGATAATAGCAGAAGATCTTTTAAACATAGCCAACAAGAGCCAACCAGACAGCGTAGGTCGTAATCTTGGAATTCTCCCAGCGGTTGCAATTTTCGCAACGTTCTTCTTCCCCCAACACCGAGCGAATGCACACAAAGCTCCCATCTTTACTGCACCATGTGAGTGATAGATGTCCGTCCTCGAGCCAACTCTGAGCATAAACAAGAGTAGGGAACTGATAAAAACACCTTTAGCAATTAAGGATGTACCAGGAAGTCCAACTCGATACACCATTACCCCAGAGATCAACTCTTGTGCAGGCATTTCCTTGTCCCAGCGCCTTGTAACAATCTGAACCCGACATTCTTTTTTCACTAAGTATGGGACAATCTGCATCAATTGATTCTCTGCACCTCCCCATATCGGAATGTACCGTTCGGTGACCATCAGAATCTTCATGCCAAAATCACTTTGTCACTTGATTTAAAAAGTTTAAGAATTCTTTTCCAATTATTTTGGGTTGAATTCGATTGGTAATTTCAGAAGAATAGGTCGCTTGTTTCCAACCAGGTGCGGAGAGTAGTGTGAGAATGGTATCAGCGAGTTTTTGAGGATCTCCAGGAGGAACTAAAAATATGTTATCCAGTTCAGGGTCAAAGAGTTCTCGAATGGCGGGAGAGTCTAATGTAATAACAGGTTTTCCAACACATACGACCTGGTAAATTTTATTTGGTATTACTCTAGAGGCTTTACCTGATTTACCAAAAATACCTAGACATATATCAGATTTGGCGATCCAACTGCTTAACTCTTCGTATTTTACCCATTTAACCCAGGTGACTGCAGGTAAATAAACCTCCTCGAGCATTTTTTGGATTTTCTTAGCTTCCTGCCCTTGCCCGATGAGATGCCATTCGACAGGTTTTTCTTTTAGGATGCTCGCTGCCTCAATTATTGTTTCAATACCGTGTAAAGGAATAAACTGACCATAAAATAATATTGAGAGCTTCTGTTGTTCTGTGGGAGAGCCTGATATTTTCAGCTCATCCATAGGAGCGGCAAAAAACTCAGGCTC
>JAOXNT010126011.1:0-11820 GCA_028565815.1 Cletocamptus dominicanus | reverse complement strand
GGTAGAGGTGGCAAAAACTTTCGTCTTGATTTAGCTATGTTTTTCGAAGCCATTCTTTCATCATGCAATGCGTCCATAATAACTAATTAAATTGCTCCAATGTTTGAGGAACTGTACAATACGAATAATAAAATCCTATCTCTTGAGTTCTTTCCTCCTAAGACAGAAGCTAAGCTTGCTGGAGTTAAAACCCAAATGAAAGACCTAAGTCTTTTAAAGCCAGATTATATGACCGTGACTTACGGTGCAGGTGGGGGAACAAGAACATTCACTTTAGAGTTAGTGACTTATATTAAGTCTATATTAAACATCCCTTCCGTCTCTCATCTAACATGCGTTGGTCATTCTAAAGAAGAAATAGATGTATTAGTTGATCAACTAACGGAGGTTGGAGTTAATAATATTCTTGCTTTAAGGGGAGATCTGCCATCAGGAGTGAAGGACCCCAAGCTTGCATTTCAATGTGCCAGAGACTTAGTAAGTTATCTTCGGCAAAAAGCAAACTTAGATATTGCAGTTGCTTGCTACCCCGAGCCACATAAGGAATCTAGGGGGGAAGACAGTGATTTAGAGTACTTAAAGAGCAAATTTGATGCTGGGGCAGAAGTTGGTATTAGCCAACTTTTTTTTGATGAAAAGATTTATTTTGATTTTGTTGAAAAGTTGAGAAAATACGGAATAGATAAGCCGATTGTTCCGGGAATTATGCCAGTTTCGAATTATGCCCAGTTACAAAAGTTCACATCAATGTGTGGTGCTAGTATTCCTTCAAGCATGGTTAGAAAGCTCGAGAGCATTGCTGAAAAACCAGATGAGGTAATTAAGTATGGAATAGACTATGCAGTAAACTTATCTGAGAAATTATTAAATGGTGGGGCTCCCGGTATCCATTATTATACTCTCAATAAATCGACTCAAATTAAGCCAATTGTTGAGGGAGTAAGTTTTTTTAGTAAATTATAAGAAATATTATATTTTTAATTTACTCCATTGCAATTTTAAATCATTTTCAGTAGATTCTCATTTATCAAATACGTCGGGGTGTAGCGCAGTCTGGTAGCGCATCGGTTTTGGGAACCGAGGGTCGTAGGTTCAAATCCTGCCACCCCGACCACTTCATTGCTCCCATTTTTGTTAAAGGCAATCTTCTAAATCCTTTATTTTTACACTCTACATCCTTTTTACACTTTGAATGCCTAGCAGTGAAAGACCTCTTTCTAGGACGTTTTTACAGGCGATGAAGAGGAGAATTCTGGATCTGGCAGTGCTTGGGTCTTCTCCTACTATTTTGAGGTTTGTATAGGCTGAGGAGAAGCATTGGGCGAGCTCTAATAAGTAGTGGCAAATAGGGCAGGGGTCATTATCCTCTGCGGCACTTAAAACACTATCATAGAACTCATCGATTTTCAGAGCAAGTCTAAATGCTGTCTCATCTTCAAGGCCTGAGTAGCTGACTTGAGCTGAAAGATCAATTTTGCCTGAGGCTTTTTCATACTTTGCAATAATACCATTAATTCTGGCAACTGCGTATAAAAGGTACGGGCCTGTGCCCCCACTGAATTTTAGCGACTCATCCCAGTCAAAATTTACATCTTTAATTCTTGATTTTGAAAGGGTTGAAAAGTAAATGGCAGAAAGACCAACTTTGTTTGAAACTTCTTTTTTGTCTATCCCCTCTGGTCTATTTTCTGATTGCTCTTCATAGACTTTTAAAGCTCTTTCGCTTGCCTCGTCAATGAATTCGTTAAGCTCAACAAATTTGCCACCACCCCTAGTTTTTATACCAAGAACGTGACCAAATGCTATGTGTTTAATTTTGGGTGCAATTTGAGGATCTATCTTTTCTAATATTGCGATAAGCTGCTTAAAATGTAGCGACTGGGGTGCTCCAACAACGTAGATTGACTGATCGTATTTAAACTTTTCGTGCCTGTAGGTTGCAGCAGCAATATCTCTGCTAAGATATAAGGATCTTCCATCTTCTGTGCTAATTCTTGCAAAACCAAGCTCCTCGCCAAGCTCTACTCCAAGGGCACCCCTTGAGTTTTCAAGTACGCCTTTGTCTTTTAGTTTTTCTTCGACCGCACTTAGTTTGTCGCAGTAAAAAGACTCTCCCAAGTAGTGGTCAAACTCGATGTTAAGGCGTGAATAGGTAGCTTTAAAGTATGCTAAAGAGACCTCAAGGCAGTGCTTCCAAAACTCTACAGCATAGTCTTTGCCAGCTTCTAAGTCTATGAAATAGTCTCTAGCTTTTAAGTCGACCTCACTTAGCTCCCCGGTGTCGTTTTTGGTAGACAGAGCTGTTGCTCTTTTGTAAATATCAACTAATCCAGAGACGGTGGAAGTGTCAGCATCTTTAAATAGCTTTGTACCGGCCCAGACAAAGCCAAACTGTGTGCCCCAATCTCCTAAGTGGTTAACCGAAATAACCTCGTAACCAAGTTCTTTGTAAATTCTATCTAAGCTAGCTCCAATCAGGGTTGCTCTTAGGTGACCAACATGAAAGGGTTTAGCGATGTTTGGGCTTGAGTATTCAAGAAGTATTTTTTGCGGATTCTCTGTTTTTTTAGAAAACTCTGAATTAGAGTAAAATGCAATAACTTCTTTTAGGTATGTGCTGCGATTTAGGTTAAAATTTAGAAAAGGACCTTGCTGGTCAATACTTGAAAATGACTGAGGCAGCTCAATCGCTGCTGTTATTTTTGAGGCAAGCTCTGCTGGGTTTAATTTTGTTTTGTCCACACTAACTTTTGCAGCGAGTGAAAAGCATGGAAAAGCAACATCGCCTCTTGAAATATCCCTTGGCTTCTCTAGTAAATCTTTGGCAAGCCAAACATTGCTTTCATCCTCTAATTTACAGGCTTTAGTAATTTCTTTTGCTAGCTGTGTTTTTAGACTTGCTAAAATTGATTCAATCATCAGTTAAAATATTTATTATATGTCTTGTCTTTTTTTTATATCCCATCTATACCTTAGTGTGTTTATCCTTAGTATAGTTTTTTATATTGTGTCTAATACTCTTTTTAGAGGTATTAGTACTACATCAATAATATGTCATATTAAAGTGGCAGCAAGGTAAGATTTTTAAAAATATTAGTAAATAGAATTTAATAATATGAAGCTTAACATAACTCAAGTCATAGTAGCGACCGTAGCTTGTGGCTTGCTTTATTTAGCGTCTTGTGCGGATATTGTGAGTGCACAAGAGGACAAAACAGCTGGTGAGTCTCAGCCTTCTATGGAAGAGCTAGCGAAAGGTGTTTGGAGAGATGGTAAAGCGGTATTCTCTGATTACCAGATGCTAGATGTTTTCTGGAAGCATTCTAGGGGATATAAGCCTAAGCAGCCAATAAACTTTTCTCATGAAATTCATGTTGTAAAAAATAAGATGGAGTGTCAGTACTGCCACTCAGGTGTTGCTAAGTCTTCATATGCAACTATGCCATCGGTTGAGCTTTGTATGGGTTGTCATAAGTATGTAAAGACAGATTCGGCCGAAATAAAGAAATTAAAGAAGCATTTTGATGAAAAGATTCCGCTTGAGTGGGAGCCAGTTCATCATCTTCCAGAGCATGCATACTTCAATCATGAAAGGCATGTTAAAGGGGGAGTAGCTTGTTACACATGTCACGGAAATGTCCCTGAAATGAAGAAGGTGCAAAAAGTATCATCTTTAAAGATGGGATGGTGCGTAAGCTGTCACAGGGAAAGAGGTGCCAGCATCGATTGTTCAGTTTGTCATAAGTAGTCATTAAGAGGATTTAGAAAAAATCATGTCAGAGACTAAGAATAATAAAAATAAAGCGGAAGGATTAAGCCACAGCTCTTCGGCAGCTAAAGGTTTAACTAGAAGAGATTTTTTAAAGGTTGTTGGTGTCGGGGCAGGTGCGATGGCAACAACAGGTTGTGGACCAGATCTGCCTGAGAAAATTATTCCTTATGTAGTTCAACCAGATGATATTATTCCAGGTAAGGCTAGTTGGTATGCCGGTACATGTTTAGGTTGTGAGAGTGCTTGTGGGGTGGTTTACAGGGTTAGGGAAGGTCGAGTGGTGAAAATCGAAGGTAATAAGAACCATCCGATTAGCCAAGGTGGGGTTTGTGCAAAAGGACATTCACTTCTTCAAGATCATTATAGCCCTGATCGCATCTCTACACCATTTATTAGAAATGCAAAAGGAAAGCTCGAAAAGTCAGATTGGGTCTCTGCTAGTAAAAAACTGACTGACTCTATAAAAAATGCGACTGGAAAGACTGTACTAGTCACTAAGAAGCTTCAAGGTAGCACACCTGAGCTTGTTGATAAGTTTAAAATGTCAGCTCCCAATATTGAACATATTGAGTTAGATATTTTATCTGATGACTCATTAGCGAGAGCTAGTAAAGAGGTTTTTGGAACTGAGAATATAGAGTTTGACTTTAATGCTAAGACCATCGTTAGTGTTGGTGCTGGGTTTTTAGAGAACTGGGGTAATGTAGTTTCAAATTCTAGAACTTGGGCTGAGTCTAGAAAACATCATGCACTGCATCTACATATTGAGCCAAGGCTTTCTCTTACTGCTTCAAATGCTGATACATGGATTAAAAATACCCCACTTACTGAGAAGAATATCTTGCTTGCCCTTGCAAAAGCCGTTGGAGAGGCGTCAGGGTCTAGTGCTCTTTTGAATATAAGCACTGAGCCAGTCTCTAAACTCTTAGCTGGCACAGGAGTAGAGGAAAAATTAATCAAAAAAGCTGCTAAGAAGCTTGTTAAATCACACAATTCTTTAGTTGTTGCTGGTGGTCCTGCTATAAGTAAAGAGGAATCAGACGAGTGTGCGAAAATTGCTCTTGCTATAAATGCAGAACTTGGAAATGTTGGTAAAACAGTTAAACTTTCAGCACCTGTAAGTGGTAACACTACGCATAGCGAGAAGAAAAGCATTGCTTATTTACTAGAGGCTTCTTTAAAGGGAGAGGTTGAAAATGTTATTTTTGCAGATACTAACCCAGCTTATTCTTTAAGTGATAGTTTAAAAATTAATGAAGCTTTAGCAAATATCGAAAATGTCTTTAGCTTAAGTCTATATGAGGATGAAACATCTGAGTACGCAAATGTTTTGTTGCCTCTTAGCTCGCCTCTTGAGAGTTGGGCAGATGTAGATCTTGGAAATGGCTTTTTCTCCTTAAATCAGCCTTCTATGTCTAGGCTTTATGATTCTATATCACTTGAGGATTTGTTAATTGCCAGTATTAGTAAACTAGGTGGTAATATCGGCTACGAAGTTGACAACTTTAGAGACTATATTAAAGAGCGAAGAAAGACACAGGTTTCTGCTATAAAATTAAGTCCCTTGGATCAGTCTCAAGTCGATGCAGATACTGAGTATGAAAGAAAGTGGCTTAAAGTTGTTGAAAAAGGTGGAAACTGGTTTGGAGGAGCATTTAAAAAGAGTTATTTGCAAGCTTCTGCTAATATGGCATCTATCTCTGGCATAAAGCCCTCTCATAGTAGTTCTCATAACCAAAACGGACATGACAATGGAGGGCATCACAAAAAGATTTCTGCTGCAGATTTATCACTGCTTGCATATCCTAGTGTAATGTCAAAAGATGGGTCAGAGGCTAATAGTCCGTGGATGCAGGAAGTTCCTGATCCTATCTCTCAGGTAACATGGGGAAGTTGGATAGAGGTTCATCCAAAGACGGCAAAGAGCCTTGGATTTAAAGAAGGAGAAGTTGTAGCAATTTCAACAAAAAACGGTAAGGTTGAAGCTCCAATTTTACTAACTCCGCATATCCATGAAAAAGTCATTGCAACGCCGACAGGGAAGGGACACAGTAAGTATGGTCGCTATGCAAATGGTTATGGCACAAATGCTTTTAAAGCACTTTCTATGAGTTCCGAAACTGGTGAAGTTGCACTGCTTGAGCAAGTTGAGGCAGTTGGGAGAACGGTTTGGAAAGAGGACTTAGTTAAAATACAAGAGTATAGCAATCAGCTAAATAGAGGTTTACTTAAATCTAAGCCAGGTGATTCTCACAGCAAGAAAAAGCATGATAAGATTCATGCTAAGACTGGCTCACATAATGGTGTTCATGGACATGGTACGCCAGGGCAAATGTATCATCAGATGGAGCATCCCCTATATAGATGGGGCATGAGTGTTGATTTAAACTCATGTGTTGGGTGTAATGCATGTGTTGTTAGCTGTTATGCTGAAAATAATGTTCCTGTAGTTGGTAGAGAGCTTGTGGCTGAGGGCCGAGAAATGTCGTGGCTTAGAATTGATCGTTATTTTGATCAAGATGAAAACTCAACTCGTCCAGTTGAGGGATTTCAGCCAATGATGTGTCAGCACTGTAATAACGCGCCATGTGAGCCTGTTTGCCCAGTTTATGCAACTTATCATACTGAAGAAGGGCTTAATAGAATGGTTTATAACAGGTGCGTTGGAACTAGGTACTGTTCAAATAACTGTTCTTACAAGGTTAGACGATTTAACTGGTTCCACTACAAGTGGCCTGAGCCTCTTAACTGGCAACTAAATCCTGATGTTACAGTTAGGGAAGTTGGGGTTATGGAAAAATGTTCTATGTGTATTCAAAGAATATACGAGGCAGAAAATAGATCTAAAAATGAAGGTAGAACTGTTAGAGATGGAGAGATCGAAACAGCTTGTTCTTCTAGTTGCCCAACAAAGGCAATTACATTTGGAAATTTAATGGATCATTCAAGTGAGGTTTATAAGCAGTCTCACTCTGAAGGGGCGTACAAAGTTCTCGATCATCACATCAACACGCAACCTGGTGTGAGCTATATCGAGAAAGAGTACAATAGTGAGTTAGAAACTAAGAAAAATAAAAAGAAAGTAAGCGACCATGTCTAAACACGAGGTCTACAGAAGTAATCTGGGATTTAAAAAGATTAATAGGGATATTTTAGCTACGCTCGAAGCACCAACTTTATCTTGGTACTTAGGGATAACGCTTTCTGTCTCACTACTAATAATTGGTGCAGTTAGTTGGGGACATCAGTTAATACACGGCATAGGTAAAGCTGGAATTACTCATCCTATTATGTGGGGTGTATATATTACAGACTTTGTATTCTGGGTTGGTATTGCACACTCTGGAACTTTGATTTCTGCTGTTTTATATCTTTTTAGAGCTAAGTGGAGGGTTCCAATATATAGAATTGCAGAGGCTATGACTGTTTTTGCTGTGGCAACTGCCGGACTATTCCCAATTATTCACTTAGGTAGGCCATGGAACTTTTACTGGTTGCTGCCTTATCCTAACCAAAGATATCTTTGGGTAAACTTTAAGTCACCACTTCTTTGGGATGTTTTTGCTGTAAGTACTTACTTAACAGTTAGTGTGATGTTCTTTATTATTGGCTTGATACCTGATATTGCGGCAGCTAGGGATAGAGCAACAGGGTTTAGAAAAATTCTTTATAGCGTCACATCATTAGGTTGGAAGGGCAGCGATAAGCAGTGGAGACACTATATGGCAGCGTATGGTTTTTTTGCTGCACTTGCAACGCCGTTAGTACTTTCTGTTCACTCAGTGGTATCTTGGGACTTTGCTATGGGTAATGTGCCTGGGTGGCATACTACAATTTTTCCACCTTACTTTGTTGCTGGTGCTATATTTTCAGGACTTGCCATGGTGATTACCATCACTATACCAATGAGAAAAGCCTTTAAGTTAGAGGACTACCTTACTACTTGGCACTATGAGAAAATGTCTCAGCTAATAATCTTTACATCAGGTATCGTAACCTATGCTTATGCAACAGAGTTTTTTGTAGCTTGGTATAGTAATAATACTTATGAGAGGTTTCAGTTTTGGTTTAGACCATTTGGGGATTTTCAACTTGCATTTTGGGGCATGGTTTTTTGTAACTGTGTAGCTCCAATTGCACTTTGGTTTAAAAAGGTAAGAACTAGCTTCTTTTGGTTATTTGTAATATCGATCGTAATTAACATCGGTATGTGGCTGGAGAGATTTAATATTATCTTTACTTCTCTTGCAAGAGAGTTTGTAGTTTCTGGTTGGGGTAATTATAATTTCTCTTGGGTTGAATTTGGAATTACTATTGGATCTTTTGGGTGGTTTTTTACACTGCTTTTAATATTCATTAAGTTCTTCCCTTCAATGTCTTTAACTGAGATTAAAGAAATAGATAATCCTAGAATTGAAGAAAAATAGAGATGTCAAAAAATAAATCAGAAAACAATACAGTTATCGGAAAATTCAGCTATGCTGATGATACTGAAAAAGCAATCAAGGCTTTAAGAGAAAAAGGGTTTGAGGACCTAACACTTTATTCTCCAATACCAGAGCATCATCTCGATGATGTTATGTATGAGGGTAAAAGAAGAAGTCCTGTCAGAATGTTTACACTAATTGGCGGTCTGACTGGATGTATTGGGGCTTTTATTATGACTTCTTGGATGTCAATTGATTATCCAATAAGAGTCTCTGCTAAGCCTCTTATTTCTGTTCCTGCTTTTGTTGTAATTGCATTTGAGTGTACGATTTTACTTGGAGCTATTTCGACTTTGATTGGGATGCTTCACAATAGCCGAATCCCAAATTTTTTTGCTAATCCTGGTTATAGAAAAGAGTTTAGTGAGGATAAGTTTGGCTTAGTAGTTAGCACTACTCCAGATAAGTTAGAAGAAGCTCAAAGAGCACTGGAAAGTGTGAGTGCTGAGGATATAGAGCTAGAGTATAATAGATAGTCAGTAATTTTTATAATTTAAATATTTTATTAGAATGAAAGTTAAATCAGCTGTTTTATTTTTACTGGCGAGTGTAGTTGTAAATGCTATTTTAAATTCACAGGTAGCTGTTGCACTTCCGTGGGATCAGGATATGTTTAAACAACAATCCCTAAAGCCAAATGAAATTGCAAGACGCCCTGCTGAGGGAACAGTTGCCGTTGGGCAAACACCTTTTATTTATGATCTAGATCAAGCGGGCAGTTTGCTTAAGAACCCCGTTTCTAGGGGAAATAAAATGGCAGAGTTTATTGGTGAGAGACTTTGGAAAATTCAGTGTTCTAGCTGTCATGGAGTTACAGGTAAAGCTGATGGGCCACTTTCTGGTCAGTTGCCGGTGCCTGATTTACATCAGGACTTATACAAAAGTAGGCCAGATGGAAGGATTTATGGTGTGATCCATCTTGGACAGGGGGCAATGCCAAGGTATGGCTATAAGCTTACAGATTTTGAAAAGTGGACATTAGTTAACCACGTTAGAAAACTACAAGAGCAATTATCAGGTAAGTAGAGTTTAAGTAATTTAGTTTAATTTAGATTTAGAACAAATGTCAGAGTTAAATCACGATTTATCAAAGAGTGATATCGAAGAGATTCTTGCTGAAGATCCAATAGTTGTATCTTCAAAAGCTAGAGCAATATTTTTAACCATGCTACTTGCAGGGGTATTTACTTTTATAGCCTCCATCTCACTAGGTGATTTTCATGAGAAAGCAGCTTGGGTTAGTTTTCAGGTAAATATTATATTTTGGACAGCTCTAGCAGCTTCTGGCACTGTTTTCTCTGCTGTTTTCCAAATTTGTAACGCTCAGTGGGTCAAGCCTATTAGAAGATTATTCGAGTCTTGTTCTTTATTTTTATCCTTTTCGGCTTTATTTCTAGTCGTTGGATGGTTTGGAAAGGAAGTTATTTTCCAGTGGGCGACTGAGCATATTCATGGTAAAGGACCATGGCTTAATCCAGGGTTTGTTTATACTAGAGATATTATTGGATTACTTATTTTAAGCTTTATTGCTACGAAATTTATTAAAAAGGGTCTTAGCACTGAGCTTTATGCTGTAGATTCTGGAAAGTATAATTTAAAGAAAGGATATGGCACTAAGTGGAAAGACTCTGGAAGATCTTTACAGAAATTATATGGTCTTTCTTTAGGTAAAATAGGGAGTGACAATATTAAGTCTACTGCTTCTGCTAAAGAATGCTTGATTCGTTTATCGCCTGCGATAGTAATTTTTTATGCAATTATTATATCGTTAATTGGCTTTGATCAGGTAATGTCAGTTGATGCTCATTGGTATTCTACATTATTTGGTGTATTAGTTTTTATCTCTGGTGTTTATGCCTCACTTGCCTGGGTTTCGATATTAGTTTTTTGGCTGAGACCGAATCATCCAATTTTAAAGAAGTATATTCAAAGATCTACTCTTCACGATCTAGGAAAATTGCTTTTTGGTTTTGGGATTTTTTGGGCGTATATGTTTTGGAGCCATTATTTGCCGATTTGGTACGGAAACATTCCAGAAGAGACAGGATGGGTTATTACTAGAATGAGAGAGGAGCCATGGCACTGTTTTTCGTGGATAGTCTTTGGAATGTGTTTTATTATTCCTTTTCTAATTGGACTTAGCAGGGATATTAAGCAAATTCCTGCATACTTAGCTCTTACTGGGGCAATAGTATTAGTTGGTGTATGGCTGCAGTTCTATGTGCTAATTGTTCCAACATTATATCCAAATAGTATCCCAATTGGAGCAAAGGATTTAATAATCTTTATTGGTTTTGCAGGTGGAATGCTTCTTGCTTGCACAAAATTTTTAAGCAAGGTTCCAGCTATGACATTCTATAATGATATTGAAATAGAATAGTTGAAAAATTAAGTTTAAACCTAAATCTAATTCTACTAAAGAAAGCCCGATAATTACTAAGCTATTCGTGCTTTTTTATGTTTTTTGCAGTTATTGAATCTCCTTCGAAGTCAATAGTTGTTGGTCGATAAAACACACTTGCTTCGCAGTGGTATCACTTCTTTGAAGGTCTGCATTATGGGGGGAGTTATGCAATGTCCCATTAATTGTTAAAATTGTGTTAAATCGTTATTACTGTCATATTTTTCTTTCTTTGTTACTACCAAGCTTTTTTGAATAGTTCTATAATATTAAATGGAAATATTAACAGAAAGGACAGAAAGGACAAAAAATGATCACAGCGGTTGTCGGTCCAAGAAAGCTGGCTACAGGTGATCTTGGTCACGTAAAGTCAGTTGCAAAAGCAATCAGGCTGCTGAGACTTCATGCTCCTATTATGCTAGAGCACTCTGCTCGGGAGTTTATGTTTACAACTGTAAGCTATGATGGTAGAGGTGGGATCGCATGCCGTTCTACCTTTATTATTGGCTTTCAGCCTCAGATGACTTATCTCTTTGCAGATCCTCTACCCTATGAGTTGTTCTGTCAGGATGTGAGGTGGCACAATAGAGAGTTCCTCTTTATAGGGGACCTTGAGAAGTCTTTCTATGGGTCCGCCCTTGGAGACAAATCCTTCTTTGAGCTATACAAGAGAAGGAAAGGCTTCAAAAAAAAGAATGGGGTATGGAGCTGTGAAGGCGTCGAAATTCCTAAGTGGATTTCATCCTCAATCGGCAAAAACCCAACAAAATATAAGTGGTGGGCAGGAGCACTTATGACCTATGGGCAAGATCTACTACTTCAAAAAGACCCTCATGATAGAGAGCTTCGAAGAAAACGTCTCACTCTACCTAGAACTCTATAGAGGAGGAAATAGAATGGTGGAGGTTGATCATTGATCAACCTCCACTTTCTTTTAAGGTTTTTTTAAGGTTACACTGTTATATTTCCGCTTATTGATTATAGCTCAGAATTAATAATCATTCTTAATAGAAACTACTCCTCAGAGAAAGCCACCTCGAATAGTATCCCAATTGTAGCAAAGGATGTAATAATCTTTATTGGTCTGTAAGCGTTCTAAAATGATGAGCCTATATTTTTCCTTACAAAGCCATTAGTCTCTTGTTTTATTAACTTAGATG
>JAOXNT010125900.1:0-11825 GCA_028565815.1 Cletocamptus dominicanus | reverse complement strand
GTTGCTATTATGAAACTTTATTTATATATTAGCGTATAATTAATTAGAAACAACATTAAAAATTAAAGTTATGAAAAACGTAATTGAAATACTAGAAACAAGAAAAGATGAAATTATCGATTTAACATTAGAGCTATTACCTGAAGCTCTAAGCGGAGACAACGCAAATAGTTCATTTTATATTGAAGTAGACGAAGAAACAGGAAAATTAACTGTTGACTATTTTTACTATTTAGGTAATGTAATGTTAAATGATAATCACTTTTACACTATTCCTGTAAATGAAATTCCAAGCCCGGAAGATTTTGGTTACGAAAGCATTGATGATATTGATTTTGCGGATTGCGGATATAGAGAAGAAATAGAACGTAAAATTGAACAACACATATGGAACTTAGAAAATAGATAAACTCACCTCCCCGGAAACGGGGCTAACTACTATAAAAAAACCGCTTGTTAGGCGGTTTTTTTATTAATAAAATGAAACTTTTTTGTGATAATTACGTAAAAATAAATAAAAATTAAAGTTATGAAACTTAATGATTTAAAATCAAGTCAATTAGTAAGATTTAGAAGAGGTAATGAAAAATTATATACTGTATTTTTAAATACAAAAATAGGTGATATATTTGTTCATTACGAATCAAAATCATGGATGTCTTTTAAAGATTTTAATAATGATATGATTGAAAAAAATTATGGGATTGACAAAATAACCCATATTTACAATCCTACTGTACCAGGTATTAAAACAATGTACAACGATCTTATATGGCAAAGAGATGATACGAACTAACGGAACTATACTAACAAAAAAGCAAATAATAACAATGTACCTTCAAGATTATACAAAAGGTACTTGTACGCCTAAAAAAATTTCTAAAATGGCAAGTAATGAAAAAGCTTTTGATATAAAGCAAATAAGACAAATATTTAATCAAATAGGATATGATTTATTTGAAATAGGAGATAAACTATTATGCCGGATGCGAATTGCAGATATTTCAAACGGAAATATTTATTTTTATTAGTCTTCTCGATTTACCGCTATACATCTACTTATTAGGGTTTAAAGGCCGGGGGAAATTAACCCCGGCCTCTTCTTTGTGTCAACATGTCAGTGTTTTTTCATTTTTAATTCATTTTTTGTTATGTTTGTTCAATAAATTTAACAACATGGCAAAACAAATAAATCTTTTTGGTATTATTGATGAATGGACGGCTGATGATTTAGATTTTCAAATGCGTAACACTTCAGAAAAACAAATAGATATTTATTTATCATGTTACGGTGGTTCAATTGACAAGGGCATTCAGATTTATAATCAAATACAAGCTTTACAAGCTTCAGGAAGCAAAGAAATTCATACTTACAATCTTTCACATGCAGATTCTATTGCCACAGTTGTTTTTTTAGCAGCAAAAAAAGAAAATAGGCATATTGTTGAAAGTTCAATAATGTTTAAACATGAACCTCGTTATAATTTTATGATTAATGTTACAAAAAAAAATGCTGATAAAGCTTCTGAAAAATTAAAAATTGAAAAAAATAGGATAGCCGATATATATGTTAAAAGTATTGAAGGGCTTACAAAAAATGAAGCCGTTCAATTGATGGAAGAAGAAAAGACGTTAACGGCTCAAGATATGTTGAAAATGGGTATTGTTGGTGAAATAATGCCTAATTTTGAAATGGTAGCATGTAAAAAAGAACTAACCAATTTTAATAATAAAAATATGGGTTTATTTAATAGTAAAGAAAAAGAAACAAACATTGCGAAAACCAAGGAAGGTAAAAGCATTGTTTTTGTTGGTGAAAATTTATCAAAAGACACTGAAATTGTTACAATTACCGGGGAAAGAAAAGAAAATTTTTCAGGTGATTGGACTTTAGAAAGTGGGCAAATTGTTAAAGTAAACGAAAAAAACAAAGTTACTGAAGTGATTCAAAATTCAAATGACCAAGGTAATTCAGAATTAATCAATGAATTATCAAATGTTGTTACAGAATCATTGAAACCATTGCAAGAAGAAAATGAAAAACTTAAGGAAGAATTAACAAACCTTAAAAATGAAGTGAAAAACATTCGTGAAAAAGGCTCTAACGGAGCACCACCAAAAGGTAATGGAGAAAATCAAAACATTCAAAACAACGCTCAAGGACGTTCATTGTACAAATTTAGCAGTGACCTTGCAAAACAAGTTCGTGAAAATCTTAAAAAAGAAAGGGAATAGCTATGAGCTACAACATAACAAGCGGATATAATGGCGATGTATTAGAGTTTTTATACTCTGTTACGGTCGTAGGAAATGACGCTTTCAAAAAAGGCGCATTTAATTGGATACCAGGAATTCCAAAGAAAAAGTATTTACCTCAATTGTCAATTAGTGATAATCCAATTGGTGATTATACGTCTGACGCTCCTACTTCTGAAACTGTTAACACAACATATTCTGAGAGGTTTTTAGAACCTAAAAAAATGATGTTGTATGAGGAATTTTTGCCTGAAGATTTATTTGATCTTTGGGAAAAGTGGCAACCTCAAGGAGATTTTACCAATTTACGTAACAATCCAGAATTTCAGGCAGATGTACTTGCACTATACATGAATAAATCAGGAGATCAATTGGCAAGATTATTTTGGCAAGGTGATACATCTTTAGCAGCTGGTCAACCGCTAAACAAATTTGACGGTATTATTACAAGAGCGGAAGCAGATGCAAACGTTGTTAAAACTTCTAATTCAGGTTCAGGAGTTATATCAAAAGCAAACGTTGTTGACATTATAGAAACTCTTTGGTCAGAAATACCTGATAAATTCATGGATGACCCGGATTATAAAATACACATGAATACAACAGATTACAAGTTGTTACAGTTGTTTAATAACGATGCTAAAAAAACAACTGTAGGTGTGTTATCTGAAAGCATTCAGGATTTATTTTTAGAAAAAAGAATTGTACATTACAGTTCATTTCCTAAAAATTATGTGCTTGGAGCAAAAGGTATTGCAGGGAGCAATGATTCTAACCTGTTTATGGGTAGTTATGTATCTTTAGAAGGGGAAAATCCTTTAATTGATAAAAAAGAAAATTCCGGTAAAAAATGGTTTGTCCGTGTCGATTGGAAACATGATGCAAACTATAGAACACCAAGCGAGTTGTTACTTTATATGCCAAACCCTTAAAATTATCATCATGAAAAGAATATTATCATTATTTTTCATAATTTCTTTTGCTTTTGTATCATTACAAGGGCAAAGGATTAACAAACCATTTGTTGCTGATACTGTAAAAGGTAACACAGTGTATTTTGAATATGTTAACTCATCTTTTAACAATCCTCTCGATGAATATTCGGGGATAATAGGATTTGCATTTACAAAAACAGATGTTGCCGACTCTTTAAGTGTGTTGCAAATTCAAGGAAGTTATGATAAAACAAATTACATTGATTTGACGGATGCAACCGCGTCATTAACGGAAACAACAACAGATGGAAATTATTTTTTATATGAAATAAACTCTAAATTTTCATCTTATCGCCTTAAAGCAGTTGCCGAAACAGGAGATACTGTTATTTTAAGTAATGTTAGGTTTATATATAAGGAGGGAAAATGAGTTGTAGCCCAATAGACAAAGGAGTTGTTTTTTCCTGTTTACCTCAACAAGGAGGTCTTGAAAATTATTTTATATTGTTAAATTATGAGGATTGGAAAGCCTCAACCATAACACAGGATGGAACAACAAAAGAAATAACCGCTATTACATTAGCGGCAGGAGGGAAACAAGGATACAAATTTGAAGTTCCTAAAGGAGAAAATATTGTAGCCGAATCACCGTTAAGAGCCGTTGATGGAGCGGATGGATTCGATCATCAAGTATCCGCCAGAGTTCAGACAATAGAACAACTAGACGTTGAAACATTTGAAAAAATGCGATTTGTTAAAGTTGTTATTATTGTACCTCTTTTAGATGGTAGAGCTAAAGTTTACGGGGGGCATATTGATGAAACGCCAACTCCTATTGGTGTTGGAATGCGGATTTCAGAATATAATGATATGCCTGGTGACGCTGCTACAGGTGGTAGTATACAATTTATTGCTAAAACGCCTGATAATGACCCGCCAGAAATGAGAGCGCCACATTTAATTTCAAGTGATTTTGATTTAAGCACATTGTTAACACCAACAGCTTAATTATGTACAAACTTGTTAATGAAAATGTAAAAATAGGCCATAAAGGTAAATCATACGGCAAGGACAATGTAAATTCCTTGCCTAAAGATTTGCTTTTAAGGTTAGAAAAAGCTAACATTGTAAAAGAAATAGAAGTAGAACCAAAACAAAAAAGCAATGGCAAGAAAAACAATTGAACAGGAATTAAAAGATAAAAAAAAAGAGCTTGTTTTAAAACCTGATTCTGAAGAATTAAAAACAAAAGTACAATCAAAATCGGCAAACAACATTGAACAAGAAAATAATTATCGGGAATTAGCAGCTTTAAAGCATAAATTTATGCAAGTTTCTGCAAAAAACAGGAAACAAAAAGACATTGACCGATGCAAAGAATTAGAAACAATTGTTTTAAAACAGCCCGGAAAAAAATGTAACAAAGATCAAACAATAAGAGTTGACTTTGGCACTGACACTTTGCAACTTATCAAAGGTTTTCCTGTTCCAGAAAATATTTTTATAAAAATTCCGCCTAAATTTAAAGAAGCCTACTTCTAATTTTTCATAACGGTTTTATTTTTAGTTAAACATTAAGCCGGGTAGATTTACCCGGCTTTTTTGTTTATATCTTTCATTATTATATTTCAACGCTTCCTTTTAAATAATTAACTTTTATTTTGTTATAAAAGTTAATCGCTTGTGATTCATTACAAAATCTTTTCACAATCTCATCTCCTGATGTCATAATAATAACAACATTTCGTGTTGTTATTTCAACTGATTCAATGCAATTTGGTTTAATTGTTTTTCTTCTCATAACTATAATTTTAATTAAACATACACAAATATAACTTTATTATTTTAAATATACGAGTATTTTATCAAATTGTTTATATTATTTTTATTTATTAATTTTGAAAAAAATAGTATAATGAGCAATGCAAAAGGGCAATTTAACGATGATAATAAAGAGGAAAATAAAACAATTACTATTAATAGTATAGATAGAACTATATTTGTTGAAAGATTGCCAAACCCTCATAGGATACATCGCAATTGGATGGAAATAATCCCTTACGGTTTAGATAATCTATATCCTAATAAAATCCTTAGCATTGTGCAAAGATCAAGTTCAACATTAGGGGCAGCCGGAACAATGGCAGATTTTATTACAGGTGAAGGATTTGGGGAAGATTTAAATAAAGAAATAATAAATAACGAAGGACAAACACTGTGGCATATATTACGTTATGTTTCAAATCAAAAATCTATATTCAAAGGAATTTCTTTGCATTTAGATTATAACAAATTTGGGGAAATAACATCTATCAATGAAATTGCTTTTGAAAATTTAAGATATAGTAAAGAATTAAACATGTATGTTTTTTCTCATGACTGGCCAAAACATCGTGTAAACGATAAAATATATTATTTCCCTTTTAATAATGACCCTCAAACAGTAAAAGAGCAAATTAATTTAGCCGGTGGTATTGATAAATATCCAGGTCAAATTTTTTATTGGATTCCTAACAAAAAAGATATTTATTGTCTTGCAGAGTGTGATAGTGTCATTGATGATAGTCAATTTGAAGCAGAGACAAAACTTTATAAGCTTAGTAACGTGCAATATGGTTATAGTTCAGAATATATTTTTGTTTATCCTAAACAGATTGAAAGCTCTGAAGAAATGAAAAATGTTAAGGATGAAATAAAAAAAGGCTCTGGCTCAGTAAATGCTGGAAAAACTTTAACATTGGGAATACCATTTAATGAAGATACATCAAATCATAAGTTTATACATGAAATTCCTAGAACTGGAATTGACAAACTTTTTGAAAAACAGAACAAAGAAACAAAAGACAGCATTTACGCGTGTTACAAGCAACCAAAAATATTGAACGGAATAAGTAAAGAAGGGGGGTTCAGCAAAGATGAGTATATAGATTCTTTTGATTATTACAACAGCTTTGTTGAAAATCACAGAAAAGATATTGAACAAATTTTTAACAAAGTGTTAGAAAATTCAATATTTAATTTCAAAGAATTAAAACTTATTCCTAAAGATTTTATAGTAAAAAGAACGACTCAAGATAAAATTAACTACAAAAAAACAGAAGAACAGGAGGTAACAACAGATGAATGATAATATCAGTTTAATAAATATTACAGATGTACAAGCATACAATTATATATCTCCTAATTACGATCAAAATAGATTTGATGCTTTGTTACTTACTGTTCAAAGAATAAATTTACGTGAGTTGTTAGATGAGCCTTTATATTATTCTTTTTTTAATGATTTTTCAGGTGTAATGCCTCAAACACAAAAATATAAAGATTTATTATACGGTGTTATATACGAATATGACGGTGATAATATACAATATTACGGTTTAAAACCTTTTCTATGCTTTCACTGGTTAGCTTATGCAATTGAGCAAGGAGATACATTTTTTTCTGATTATGGTATTGCTGAATTTGCAGATAACGATCAAGATAATTTACAAAAAGCTTCTAATTCAACAAGGTTCAAATTAGCTGCAAGTTTTAGAAAAAATGCAAGCAAATTTGAAAATGAAATAAAACAATTTTTAAACGAAAAAGATAATGATTATCCAGAATGGGATTGTAAACCAAAAAAATCTGTAACAAAATTTACAATGTTTCATACATGAGCGAATTACTAAGAAATACAATTGAAGCTTTAGAAAATGTCATGTCTGATATAAAAAAAGACATGCAAACGAAAAAAATAAATGCTACTGGTAAAACTTCAAATTCTTTAAATGTAAAAGAAAAAGAAAATAGTAAAACAAAGATTAAAGTTCAATTGTTAGGCTCTGAAATTTTAGAATTTTTAAACACAGGTCGTGCACCCGGTAAATTCCCTCCAAAAGATAACATTGAACAATGGGTAAAAGATAAACCTGTTGATATAAACCCTTTTTTAGTTAGTAGGAAAATAGCTAGAGAAGGAACAGAAATATTTAAAGACAAAAAGAAAGGCATTCAGCTTGAAGATAAAATAATAAATTTAAGGTCAGAACTTAAACAAAAATCCCCAGAATGGGCAAAAGTTGATGTAACAAATAGGTTGAAAAAGTTCACAAAAGAAGCATTAAAAACAAGAAAATTATAACACAATGGAAATTGACCAAAATAAAAGGACATCATTAAACACTGTGTTTGGTGATAAAATAACAAGTAACAGGATACCGTCTATTTCACAACAATTTCAATATGGTTTTAAATCGGATGAAGCTAACATAACAGAAAATAACGGTGGTAATGTTTTAATTTCTGATTCTTTATTAACACTTCAAACGGGGGCTAATTCTTCCGGGGAAGCAATTATTGAAAGTGTTAAAAATGTTAGATATGTCCCTGGTCATGAAACATATTGCATGTTTACAGCAGTTTTTTCTGAAGCAAAATTAAATTCTTATCAAAGGGCTGGTCTTTTTGATGAAAACAACGGATTCTTTATTGAAGTTTCTGAAGATACTAATTTTTACTTTGTAAGGCGAAGGAATGGAACAGATTATAAACAAAAAATAAATCTAATTGACTTTAATAATAAAAATTTCAATTTAGACATAACAAAAGGTAATATCTATAGAATAACATACGGTTATTTAGGATTTGCTCCTATTTCATTAGAGGTGTCAAATAAAGAAGGTGCTTTTGTCCCTTTGTCAAAAATAACATACCCAAATGAAGAAACAGAAACACACACAACGCAAACATTTTTACCAATTAGAGGTGAAGTAAAAAATAATGGTAACACGTCAAACATTATTTTAAAAAGCGGTTCAATAACAGCGGGTATAATAAATGGTAATGGAACTCAAATAACAGGGCGTAATTTTGGTTATTCAAATTCAGTCCCTTACGCTGTTGATGAAAACACAAATTTAGTAGCGTTTAGAAATAAAACAACTTATAAAGGCATTGAAAATAAAGTAATTGCACGTCTTATTTTTATGTCAGGAGCTAACGATTTGAATAAAAATGTTCGGTGGACTATTTTAAAAAACCCAACACTTGACAATACTGAAACTTGGACAGATATTAACACTACAGACTCTATAATGGAATATTCTGTTAATGCTGTCCCAACATCGCCTACAACAGATGAAAGATTTATTTCATGGAATAAAGAAAAATCAAGTGATTTTTTTGAAAAAATGGAAGATTTAAAGCTAAATCTTTTACCGGGTCAAATAGCTTTGTTCAGAATTGAAGGTACAGGGGCAGGAGAGGCAGATTTAAGTATAAGATGGGATGAAAAATTTTAATTATGGCTTTAACGCTTATTGAAAATCCGGTTAAAACAATTTCAGGAATTGTTAACAATATTTTTCCTGGTTTTTTGCCTGTGAATTTTGATTTTAAACGTGAAGATTTACAGATTATTTCAGTTGGTCAAGGTGCTAACAACAAAGTACAAGTTTCAATAAGTAAAGATTTGACTGATTATTTATCTTTAGGAGATTCAGTTTATTTAGGTGCTAATGATGTAACTGGTGTTAATTATGATGAATCAGGAGAGGTATTAGATATAGACTTTAATTCTGTAACATTAGATATTGATTATATTGGAGGAGCTGATAATGGATATATCAATTATCTTAAAAATTATTATGTAGAATGTCAATTAATTGATGTTACAAACCCTTTAGTTAATAAATTGCCTTTATCTATTACTGATGACGGAGATCAAGCAGGTAACATAGCTATTGATACATCAATAGCTAATGATAAAAATAAACAACAATTTAATTTTAAAAATGGTGAGTTGTTAGATAAAAACATAAAATTTAAGGTAAAATATCAAGAAGTTTATGAAGGAAGTGTGGAAAATTACACAACATTGCCTGATGAAATAATACTTTGTTACGCAACTGAACAACCAGATATTGAAAGCTTTTTATCAGAATTAGAAGAACCTGAATTTTATGAAGGATATCCGTTTGGTGTTGTGTTATGTCATTCAGATGAAAATAAAGACGATTTAGGTTTGGAAATTTTATACGATGAGCTAGACATAAATAAAAAAAATGTATCTCTTAATAACTCATTATATGTATTTTCGGCTAATGATTTTGGTTTTATTTTTATTAACTTTGATACATCAGTAATTAGTCTTAATTCTAACACAGAATATGTTAAATTTAAAGCTAATTTTGGAGGATTACCACAATATAATCCTACTCAATATAACAATAGTCAATACAATGTAACAATATAAAAATGGCAAAAAATAGGACAGAAATATTTAACTTAATAAATAGCTGGTCGGCTATTTTAGATTTAGAGGCAACTCATAAACCTAACATTAAAGAATTTATAACAAATGCTATCTTTAGGAAAGATGTATCTAACTCTTTATCACCTACAGGAAGTGTAACAATTGATTTTACAAACATAGATTACATTGAAGTTACTCAAACAGGTAATTTAGATGTAACTGTGAATGGAGTTGATCAAGGAGAATTTAAATTTTTAAAATTTGCTAAAAGTGCCGGACAAGAAATCAATATAGTAGGTGCTAACAATATTGATGCATCTATAAATTCTGATTTTATAAATCAATATGAAGAAAATGTTGTGTACCTTGTTTATAATAAAGATGGTACAAACACAATATTGTTTCCTTTAACAAGGCAATTAGACAAAGCGAGTACGTCAGAAGCTCAAACAGGCACAAATGATATAAGATATTTAACTCCTTCAAAATTACAAGATGTTACTGCAACAGAAACAAGAGCAGGAGTTTCTGAAATTGCGACAACTTCAGAGGCGCAATCAGGTATTGATGATTCAAAAATTTTAACTCCTGCAAAACTTCAAGATGTTACTGCAACAACAGGAAGGGCAGGAGTTCAAGAAAATGCGACAACCTCAGAGGCGCAATCACAAAGTGCTTCTAATAAGACTATAACACCAAGCAATATTTTTTCAATTTTTGATAATTGGATTGATGTACCCTATGTTTCTGGAAATTTTAATCAATGGTCAGGAAAACAATTAAGTTCAGGTAATAGAAGTTATTCTTTAAAATATTTAAAAATTGGGAAAACTGTTTTTTTAAAAGGGACATTAATAGGAGATGTATCAACAACTCAAACATCATTATTTTATAATAATTTACCCTCTGCTATAACAAATGTACAAAATACGTTTGCTATGTTAAGTATAAACGGCACAAGGTCTGGAAACGGGCAAATTGTCACACTAGCTTGTTATATTCAAAATGGGAATATAGCTATTTATAATAACACATTTCCATTTCAATTAACAGGAACAGCTAATTTTACTAATGGAAATCCTGGTCAGTTTCCGCCTGATGAATATACTTTTGAAATAATGGGATTTTACGAAAGAAATTAATAACAATATGAAACTATTAAAAGAAATACCAACAATTATAATTGATCCGGGACATGGTGGTTTAGATAAAAATGGAATTTACACTACTGCACCAAACAAAATGCATGATTTTGGAAATGATAAAATGGTTTATGAAGGTGTTTTGAATCGTGAATTTGCGCAACATTTTGCAGATATTTTGTTAATGTATGGTCTGAAAATAGCTTTTACTGTAAAACCTGAAGATCATACAGATTTAAGTCTTAAAAAACGTGTTGAATTTTGTAACAACATAGATAATGCAATTGTTATTTCATTGCATTCTAATGCAAGTAACGATCATAATGCTAAAGGATGGGAGATTTACACAACAAAAGGCTTTACTGAAAGCGATTTAATTGCTCAAGAAATAGCTATATCTGTAAAAAATAATTTTTCTAATCAATCAGTTAGAAAAAGATTTAACACACTTGACGGAGATTTGGATAAAGAAGAACAATTTTATATTCTTAGAAAAACAAAACATCCGGCTGTTTTAATTGAAAATATGTTTTTTGATAACATAGATGATTACATAAAATTAAGTAATCCTTATTTTATTAAAAGGCTTGCTTATGTTGAAGCTTTGGCAGTTGTTAAATATATTCACGAAAAATACATTAATTAATGCCTATTCAGGAAAAAATATTTAAAAGAGTTATACCTGAAAGCTTAAATGACCCTAATTATGAGGAATTTGAGTATTTATTGTGTTGGTACGGTAGAAAAGGTAGTTTAATTGTAAAAATGTTTACAGACTTTGAAAACAATCAGCAAAACACAAATACTATTTTAAATATTTCTAATCCTGATAAAATACAAAATATAATTGAATCTGAAACAAGGAGTAAAACATTATCATGTGAAGATATTAGTTTAAATGATTTAAAAGTTATTAGCTCTATTTTATCAAGTAAAATTGTACTAAGGATTTTTAAAGATGGAAGTTTCCAAAAAATTGGTATAAACTCAAATAGCTTTAATTATAAAGAAAGTAATAAAAGATATAATTTGACATTTAATATTGTAGAATATGAAAGAAGGTTAGAGAGATAAACCAACCTTCTTTGTGTTAAATTAACACAATATGCTATATATTTTAAGTTGTGCTTTATTTAGCTTGCATTAAAATGACAAGATATACATTATATTAACAACGTTAAAACCATTCCACAAAAGATTCGTGCCCGTAATTGCCTTTGGTGATTTGAATCACCTTTTCCAAAGGCATTTCAGTAA
>JAOXNT010125899.1:13245-32852 GCA_028565815.1 Cletocamptus dominicanus | reverse complement strand
AGTAAATGACGAATTGAAAAACATTTGTTGCCTACAGCATACGAGACATCGTTCTCTCCAGGGCTTCTTGAATAATGCAATATCCGCACTTATTGCTTACCAGACCTTTGAGAAAAAGCCATCAATCAAAATCAAGCATGAACTCGACGATAACAAGGTTCTTCTCATCGCCGCTTAAACATTATTCACGTTTTTGAAACTCAAATGTGCATTCAGGAGATACTAAGACTGGCATCAAACCTTTCTCACAACCAACACATCGTATTGCCCTAGCTTCGTGCTAAGTCTAGTGTAAAAAGCTTTCAGTACTTCAATATAGAGCACTATGGCTTTTCAGGTCGCATTTGAGGAAAGAAAAGCACCTCTTGAATACTGGTTTGGTTAGTCAACAGCATTACGAGTCGATCGATTCCGATGCCCAGGCCACTTGTCGGAGGCATTCCATACTCCAGGGCCCTGAGGAAATCTTCATCCAAAGCCATGGCTTCCTCATCCCCTCGTTCTGATAGTTTAAGTTGCTCTTCGAATCGCTGTCGCTGATCAATGGGGTCATTGAGCTCTGTATAGGCATTGGCGATCTCTTTGCCATTAACAAACAGTTCGAATCGCTCCACGAGTCCATCTTCAGACCTATGCTTTTTGGCCAATGGAGTCATTTCAATAGGGTAATCTGTGATATAGGTAGGTTGAATCAAGTGTTCCTCCACCTTTTCCCCAAAAATTTCATCTATAATTTTTCCGCGCCCCATATTGTCTTCCAGAGCGATCTTTTCTTCCTTGCAAAAAGCCCTCAATTCATCTTCTGACATATTGGAAATATCCGTACCCGTATACTGATGTATGGCCTGGTACATACTCATTCTCATATAGGGGCCTTTAAAATCAATTTCATGGTCACCATATTGAACAAAAGTTCTACCCATTACTTCAGTAGTGACGTATTCCAGAAGCTTTTCGACCATCTCCATCATCCAGTGGTAGTCCTTGTAAGCCACGTAGATTTCCATGGCGGTAAACTCCGGGTTGTGTGTGCGATCCATCCCTTCGTTACGAAACATTTTTCCGATTTCATATACTCCTTCAAAGCCTCCTACTATCAGCTTTTTGAGGTAGAGTTCATTAGCTATCCTCAGGAAAAGAGGCATATCCAAAGTATTGTGATGGGTAGCAAAAGGCCTAGCTGCAGCCCCACCGTGTATGCCTTGCAAAACAGGTGTTTCTACCTCTAACCAACCTTTATCGTCAAAAAAGCGACGCATGGCCCTAATGATCTGGCTACGGCGCTCAAAAATGGTACGTACCTCTGTATTTACAATAAGGTCGACATAGCGCTGCCTGTATCTGGCCTCTGGGTCAGAAAAAGCGTCATAAACATTTCCCTCGGCATCCTCTTTAACGATAGGTAGCGGTTTAAGTGCTTTGGATAAAACGGTGAGCTTTTCAGCATGAACGGTGATTTCTCCTGTCCGTGTTGTAAAGACAAACCCTTCTACTCCAATAAAATCCCCGATGTCCAGGTACTTTTTAAAAATTTTATTGTACAAATCCTTGTTTTCATCCGGACAAATATCATCTCGCGACACATAGATTTGAATTCTGCCCGAATTATCCTGCAGGGTGGCAAATGAGGCCTTACCCATGACACGCTTTGTCATCAATCTACCGGCAACACGCACTTTTTCCCAATCCTCCTTTGATTCTTCAGAATAACCTGATTTTATTGCCTTTGAATCATGTGAAATCGTATAATTGATGGCTGGAAAAGGATCTACACCCAACGCCTTGATTTTTTCCATATTCTCCCTTCGGATAACCTCCTGTTCTGATAACGCCATTGGATATGCTTTAAAAAAATTTAATGCAAGGATAATTTAAAATATTCTGAAAAATAAATTCTATCTTAATATCATTGCTATAAATTTAGAAGCTTGCGTAATGTTAATAAGACAAAACAACAAATTATAGTGAAAATGGATTACATTTATCCAGCATCCTATTCTCATATAAATTAACATAAAAAATATTGTCTTGTATTAGCTTTACCTAATCATTAAGTTTTATGCGATCTTATAAAAAACTTGTTATCTTGATAGACAAAACCAGAAACAATTAAAAGACCATGAATTACATTCAACCCCTCTTACGTTTTTTATATTTAATCAGTTTTAGCAGTTGTGTTCTATTCTTTCAGGGGCATGCTCAATGTGGATCAGGCGAAACATTGGTCTATCAGGAGAGCTTTGAAGATGAATCAAATCAAGCACTTAGTGGGTCCAGTGATGAGGGCAATAACTACACCTGGTCTGCTACAGAGGACCAAAACCCAATCAATACCGCTGAATTCAGTTTTTTTGGGGTAGACGGAGGCTTTGGAAATTTTGAAAGCACAAATGCAGAAGGCACTTGGGAGACGCAGGGCATCCCGATAGATTGTTATTTGAGCGTATCTTTTGAGGTGCTCGTGAGAAAGTTTGGCAGTGATGATCTGGATAGTGATGATTTTGTTCAAATAGAATACAGTACCAATAATGGGGGCTCTTGGACTGAAGCTTTTATGGGCTCAGAAGGGTTTAGTGGCGGAACGACAGTAACTGTTACTGACCTCACTGGTGATTTTCTCGTGATTCGAGCCAATTTTCGCTCAGATGACGGGAGTGAATTACTTACCATTGATGATATCATCGTATGTGGAGAGCGCTCGACACCGAGCTTTGATCCTATTGGACCATTCTGTGAAGGCGAAAGCGCTCCACCGCTCCCTGGACAAAGCGATGATATGCCGCCAATTCCCGGTAGTTGGACTCCCCCGTCAATCAATACGAGTGTCGTGGGCATAAGTACTTATACATTTACACCAGATGATACAGATTGCTACAATTCCGTCGACATAGATATAGAAATACAAGGAAGTGTGGAAGCAAACCCTGCAGGGCCTTTGCGGACTTGTCCAAACCCGGATGGCAATCATGTGTTTGATTTAACTAGCTTGGATGACCAAATTGGCGATGGTCGTTCTGTAGTGTGGCACGAAGATCTACCAATAAGCAGTTCGAACTCCATTAGCGATCCAGCCAACTACATAACCACCCCACCAGATGAAGTTTATGCGGTGGTAATGGGTGGGCCGGGCGAGTGCAACTCAGCCCCCGAAGGTGTACAACTTTTAGGTCCCAGCGACCCAGTAGACATCTGTGACCCCGGTGAACTTACTGCCTGTTTAAGAATTGATGGTACAGCAGAGTTTAATTTGAGTGAAGTGGACAATCAAGTCAATTGTGGCAATGGATTTACGGTCAACTGGTACGAGGATGCAGCAGGCACAGTGCCTGTAGCTGACCCCTCAGCTTTTGTCTTTAATTTTGGTACTCCTCCCGGATTTCCTATCGTGCCACCTACTTTAGATGGGCAAGTATTTGCGCAAGTTGAAGACAATGATGGTTGTACCTCTGAGATAATAGCAGTAGATCTGAGGGCAACGATAGGTCCTTCAACAACGCTCAGCCCTGACCCGATTCAAATATGTCTTGATCCCGAAACCAGAGATGGCGAGGTAGATCTAGACCCTTATAATAGCCAAATCAATACCATGGGTGGAGAAGTGCAGTGGTGGGGTTGGGAAGGCTTGCCAAATCTTCCTTTTTTAATTGGCACTGGTGGAACTGTCACTGTCGAACCCCCTGCGACCCTATTCGGGATCTATATTGATGGCAATGATTGTATTTATGCCCCATCTACTTTAGATGTAGAAGCACATCCCATTCCAGATATCGAAGAACCAATGGATCTAAGGGTCTGCGCCAATGAAAATGACGAGGCAGTAATTGATCTTACGACTCTGGAGGCAGATATCGGTAATGGAGATATTGAATGGTACGAAGACGAAGATTTGAATATTCAGATTACAGATCCCGAAAATTTTGTGGTACCTGAAGGCACGCAAACGATATATGTGATTAATGTTGATCCCAGTACCGGCTGTCCCTCGGCCACAGAGGAAATGCAGATCACCGTAGATCCATTTCCCGTGGGCAATCCCGTTGGACCATTTTTTCTTTGTTCTGATCCAGGCACCAACACAACAACGGTAGACCTTACAGAAAACAATCAGGACATTGTGGGTGCCACAGTCAATTCCGTACAATGGTACAGCGACCCTGATGCCACTATGGATATAGTGGACCCCATGGCACATCTTGTTGAAGCGCCACAAACTACGGTTTATGCTCAAGTGATAGGACAAGCACCACTCAATTGTCCAGGGGAGATTATTGAAGTGATTTATGAAGTCAATGTATCACCTCAGCTTTTTCCGCCCGATCCGATTGATATCTGTGTGCCAGCAGATGAGAACATGATGACAATTGATCTTACAACATATAACGATCAAATATATACTGGTGGAGGCATGTTGGAATGGTATACGGATGCTGCTGCCAGCTTTCAAATCCTAGACCCCGAAAACTATCAAGCAGCTATTCCATTACAAGATGTGTATGCCAGAGCAGTAGAAAACGGATGCCCTAGTAATATTGTGGCCTTGTCTTTTAATCAACTCCCTGCCCCTATGGCCAACCCTGCTGACATACAAAGCTGTGATGATGGAAGTGGCCTGGGGTTATATGACCTCACTACAATTATAGATCAGATCAATGGAGGATCAGGCGATCAGGTACGTTTTTTTGAAGACTATGACGGTGAAGAACTCTCAGGAGAGATTGGTGATCTCCAAGCCTACGAAACAGATAAAAGTATCATCTATGCGATTGTTGACAATGGTCAATGCCAGTCCGCTGTGGTAGAAGTTAATTTAGAGCTAACTGGTCAGGCTTTTCTCAATGATATCGGTCCATTTACGACTTGTCCCGATGCCAATGGAAATGCCACCATCGATCTCACTGCCTATGATGATGACTTACTCGGCAATCAAAATGGCGTTATCACTTGGTACGAAGATGACCAGCTTACCGAGATTAATGATCCCGAAAACTTTGTTATCAACGGCCCTGTGACTGTTTCTGCCAGAGCCGGTGCTAATAGTGATTGTCCCAGTGATTTTGTAGACATCACTTTTTCTTTAGGCAGTGGTGTAAGCTATGAGACACCCAACAACCCCTATCTCGTCTGTGTCGATCCCGCCTCTGGTCAGGCAATCATAGATCTAAGATCATATCTGGACTCAATTTACAATGGCAATGGTATGGCTTCTTGGGAAACAACTGATGGCACTGCCATCTCCAATGACAGTATGCATATCGTCACGCCATTGGACAGTGTATTTCTGAGTATCAATGAAGGTACTTGCGCTACGGATACGCTTATTTTGTTCACTTTCGCTGAAAGGCCACCAATTAATGCTGATCCCGCTGCCCTCAGTGCTTGTGATAATGGCAATGGAACTGCAAATTTTGACCTGACCTCCCTTGTTGCTACCATTAATCTGGGAACTGGTCTGAATGTGGAGTTCTTCGAAGACCAGGCATTGACAAATCCTATTCCAAGCCCTGAGAATTACAACTCTGGAGATGACATTATTTACGCAATTGTTCGAGATGGCAATTGTAGTTCCAATGTCGTACAAGTCACTCTGACTGTCCAGCAATCCGCAGCGGTATGTGCCGATGATTTTTCCTTCTGCAGCACGACCGGCTCGCTAATTGTGGATCTAACCAACTTAAATGATTCAGTCAATTGTGGTGATGGCAGCGTTGTAAGCTGGTATTCTGATAGGATGGCCGGCTCAGACGACTTGATTAGTACTCCGATAAATATTACCATGACAACTGATGTGTATGTAGTAGTGGGCTCCGGAACCTGCGCTACTTCACCTACAGCTATCACTCTCAATCTACTTCAGGCACCGCAAATTACGACTGATACACTGAGGGAATGCGCAGACCCAACGCCGATTGATTTTGATCTGACTGCTATCGAAAATAGTATAAACATGGGCTCAGGACTGCCAGTATTCTGGTTTGAAGATGCCAGTACGACCACCCCAATTACTGATCCTACTACTTATATAGCCAATGATACGACTCAGGTATTTGCATTTGTCTCAGATGGTATTTGTAGCTCAGACACTGTTGCCGTAGTACTAGAAGTTATTGACATACCTGACTTCAATGTGCCTGAAATTGATGAATGTGGTGATGCCAATGGAAATCTCACACTTGACTTAACTAGATATAACGATATTATTAATAGCAATGCAAGCATTGAGTGGTTTGAGGATAGGGCCGGGGCGAGTCCTATCAGTAACGCAAGCGCCTATAATACCAGCACAGGCAGCATTTTTGCACGTGTTACAGTAGCGGGATGTTCATCGGATATATTTAAAATTCCGATCACCATACGTATATGCAACTGTACGACAAGAGCTCCTGAGCTAAGTCCTGCTGAAATAGAGCTATGCCTCCCGGGAAGAACTACTATAGACACTATTGCTCAAACGATGATACTTGAAGGAGGAGATGATTTTCAATTTATCATTCACGATGGCGATGCCAGCACCATTGGAACCATTATTGATCGCAATCAGACAGGTCTTTTCCTTTTCAGCCCTGCGCAGTATACATCTGGACAGACCTACTACATTCATGCTGTGGCAGGACCAGTAGATCAAACCACCGGAGCTATAGACTTCGATGATGATTGTTTTGATATTAGTGATCAAGGAGTGCCGATCACCTTTTTCTCTCCACCAAGTCTGGTTGATGAAGACACTGAGAGCCTACTTGCTTGCTCTGGAGACAGTATAAGCGTTTTGTTAGAATTTGAATTGCCAAATCAAAATTATAGCTTCACTTTTTTAAATGCTCAGACAGGGGATATCGATTCCATAGTTACCGGGGTTCTAAATGGAAGCGTATATGAGTGGATATTGACTCCTCAGACAAGTACAGAGTACATTATCTTAGACATTAGTTATGCAGATGGACCGAGCTGCAATAGTTCCTCAACAAAAGTTATATCCATTGATATTGTTGATGAACTGATTGCTGTTCAACAGGATGTCCAATGCACCAGTGACAGCACCTATGTTGTAGAGATATTAGTAACTGGAGGAGGCGGCCAAGGTAACGTCGTATACTCCCCATCCAGTACGCACGGAGGTGTATTTGTTACTGATAGGCTATTTGTAAGTGATCCTGTTCCAAGCGAGGAAGCTTCTGTCTTTGTATTTAACGGAGCATGTATGACCAATGCCAATGTGCAAGTGCCCGCTCAAGACTGCAGTAATCCATGCATCACCAATGCTGGTCAAATAAGTGTAGATACCTCACAGGCCTGTCAAAATGAATTCATTAACGTTTTGGCCAGCGGCAATCAACTCGACAATGACGATCTCGTCTTTTTTGTCGTGCATGAACAGCCCGATCTGTTATCCAGCAATTTCAGGGTTGTACAAACGAACCGGCAAATTGAATTTGACCCTGCTATGACAGTTGGTCAAGACTACTATGTAACGATGGTGGTCGGCAATGGGATGGAAAATGGAGGCTTTGATGAAGATGATCCTTGTTTAGACTTTTCCAACACAGTAGTCATACGCTTTTTACCAATTGTTCAAGTGAGTCTCATTCCTGAAAACGATGCTGTATGTTTGGGAGACAGTCTAAGTGTGCAACTAGAACTAGGAGGCTTTAATTCTGTAGACATTACCATCAATTATCCCGATGGCATAGTGGAATTTTCTAATGTTTCTGATGGTCAAGAGCTAAGGCTCTACACGGAAAGTACTGGAAATTGGGGTATAAGTGAGATCTCTGGTGCAGAAGGATGCTTTGTTTTAGGCTCACCTGTACTAGTCAATATTAGTAATTTATCTGTGGACATCATGGGTACATCTAATTATAACGGGTTTGAGGTCAGTTGTGAAGGTCTTAATGATGGTAGCGCCATTGTCCAGACTTTCAATGGGGTACAGCCCTTTACCTTTTTATGGTCAGACGGAGTAACGGGAATTGAAAGAGATAGACTTCGCGCTGAGCGCTATGATGTCACTGTGACTGATAATGCAGGGTGCATAGATAGTGCCAACATTGAGCTGAGCCAGCCTCCGGCCATCGACATCAGTGGAATTGCCGAAGACCCCGGGTGCTTTGGAGGTGCGAATGGTCTAATCATGGTGAACAGTGTCAGTGGAGGAACTGGCAGTGATTATAATTTATTCCTCAATGGATTTGAAATAGAACCTATAGATGCTACTCAGCTGCCTTATACCATCCCAGATGTTTCGGCAGGAATGTATGAAGTGGGCGTGCTAGATGGCAACAACTGCTATGGCGCTTTTGACGTCACATTAACGAATCCGTCTGAGCGCCCTATCAACATCAATCGGTCTAGTGTGCCGGGAGATAGCATTGTTAGGCTAGGCCAATCTCTTCAACTTGAAGTTCAAGGAGCTTTCACCTATGACACTGTTGAGTGGACAACGGACTATAATTACGAATGCCTCAATCCTCCATTATGTGACATCATTAGTATAACCCCCATGCAAACAGGCGAAGTTTCTGTAAGGGTTGAAGATGAAGGAGGTTGTACCTCTAGTACATCAAAAATAATAAGGGTAAGTACAGAACTGAGTGTCTTTACACCTTCTGCTTTTTCGCCAAATGGAGATGGGTTCAATGACTATTTCACCATTTACAGTGATCAGATAGAACGCATTGAACGCATGCAAGTTTTTGACCGCTGGGGTAATCTCCTGTTTGTTCAAGAGGACTTTTTACCTGGCGTTGAAAATTTAGGTTGGGATGGTACAACAAATAATGAGCCGCTCAACCCAGGTGTTTATGTCTTTTCGGCTGAGGTAGTATATGTAAACGGCGAACAACGGCTTATTTCTGGTGATATTACATTGGTTAAGTAAAAAGCCAATTTAACCAGCATTGAAATATACCTTAAATAGGAGGAATAGGTCAACTAACTTGTCAACTGCGATTGAGACAAATCACAATTACAGTGAAATAAGATCAGTTAGCATCATCAGACAATCGCTCAAAGACTTTGTACCCTCTTTTAACAGCTAGTACCTGTTTGTAATTTTCTAATAGAAATTTATTGAATGAAGGCCATCGATAGTCATTTTTCATCACAATATACCTAGGGCGTTTTTTACAAATAGCACTGATTTCTTTTTCTACATTTATTTCTAGGGTACGTATGTGGACATCCTTTACTATTAGTGTACCATGAACATATTCATTCAATGGGCTCCTATCACATTTACTATACAGATAGGCGCAGCAGTTGGCCGTGTAGAGCTGATCCTCTGGTTTTAAATGCTCATTTAGGTACTCCCCTACCCTAAATACCGGTGATTTCTCTCTGTAATGGTCGAAATAATTGAAAATTGTAACCATTAAAAATAAGACTATAGTTAAGATAGTCGCTTTTTTATTCAATGCGTCGTTATGCGTATACTGCATAAAAAAGTTCTTAATCCATCTCAAACGGCTATCGGCTACTGATCCAGCCATAAGAGCCAAGGGTGGCATGGTTTGCAACAAATAATGCTTGAATTGTTGGCCAGTGAGTTGTGTGGCCATAATGGCAGTTAAAAACCAAAGGAGATAAAATGCTTTGGGCCTTAAGCCTGCAGATTTGGTAAAGAGGGCTGTGTAAAACAAAACAAAGTAAAATATGTGAGTCAGGTGAAATTTTAATATAAATGCAGTTTTATCGAAGAATGAAGTCGTACTGCTATAATTACCAGGTGCTATGTAGCTTATAAAGCGAAATTCCTGCCACATATCTCCAGAATAAAAATAAAGGTTAACCAGAAAAAAGGGCAAGGCAAAACCCATTCCAGACCATAGAATGGCTTTTCCTGCAGTCTGCCATTGGCCATTTTTACACCTATCCTTTTCATCCCATAACATCAAAAAAACTAAGGCCACAAAATCGAGCAAACAAAGGTATTTGACACAAAATGCAAGGCCTACGGATAGTCCTGCTAAAAACTTTCTTCCGAACCTGACATAAAGGAGCATGCCAAGGACAGTAAAAAAGTTCATTATAAACTCAAAATTGAAGGTTAGGGCAAACTGAAAATTGTGAAGAAAGATAAACAACACGCCTGTCAGCCAGGCAGCGAGTTGGCTCCCTCCCATCCGCCTTTGTATCAGAAAGAGCATCCAAGCCAGCACAGCTATTAGGATGGCTAAAACCAATCGATAGTAAAAAATATGCGCGTCAAAAAGTGCTTCCATCCCCTGATAAATCCATAGTCCCAGAGGTGGCTTAAGGTCTATTATCTCTAGGTAAAGTTGCTTGTCGGCATTGAGTTCTTGACCGATGGTTATATAGGTGCCTTCATCTTTATCCAAATAATTGAAGAATGCAGGCCAGCGCGACCCTACAGCGGCCAAAATAAAGAACCCCAGAGGGTAAAAATATGTCTTCAAACGTTGCATTCTACTATTCAATACTCATATAGCGTATATGACTGAAGTGATCTTTGGAAAAAAAAGGAATGTTGCTCTGGGTATAAAAAGTACCATCCTGATAGATAGGACTGTTGATCCATACATTGCATGGTTGATCAGGTATCTTAGCCCATGAGTCATCAATTCTCGCCTTTAGCTTATGATCTACATAGAACTCCACTGCTTGAGGTGCCCATTTAATCTCATACAAATGGTAGTCTTCAAAAAAGGAGCGATCCATGCCTTGATACACCGGATAGTTTAACTGATAATTATTGTATCGATCAATCTTATCACCTTCATTAACGATCATTTCCTCTCCGGGCTTGATCTTAACCGTAGGGTCTCTCATGTAATCGACAATAGAATAATTAGCGTATGCTACATCCTTCCATGGTTCATCATAAATTTTTGACCAAATTTCTATATCAATTTCATAAGGCTGTTTTCCCTTTCCATTGGTCAAATGATTGTAGGGATTATCAGGTAGGGTATCTGCGCGAGTATACCTTTTTTGATACATCCACAAATTATGGATGATTCCAGTTGGTGTATGCGACTCATTTCTCAGTTGTGCGAGCTTAGCTACAACTTTTAGCGTGCCATACTGAAATCCGGGTTTAAACTTCCACTCACCCCAGGTTTTTTGTTTTCTATCTGGCGATGAGCCTGGTATTCTTAAAAACAATCCATTGTCAGTCACGGCAACATTTTCATGTCGATTACCATAAGGCACCCTAATGAGTGGAGCTTTATTGATATCGCCTTCAAAAAATGAATCTGCAGTCCACTGGTCGCGCAAGACATCCTTATTGTATATAAAATCACCATAACAAGTGTCGCACAACTTTTTCTGATCTCTTTCTGCTGTGAAATACACCCACCCGGGCTCCAACATATTGTAACCATCAAATCGCTCATTGAGCAGTTTGAATCTAAAATGGCCCGGAGGAACATAGGCGACTTGCTCTTGATAAAAAGAAGAGTCTCTACGGATAAGACTTTTTTGAAGTTCTGCAAAGGGGTTCATTTTCCAAAATACCAAACTATCTGACCAGAGCTCTGGATGCCTGCTGTCAGGCTTGGTCCAAAGCATAAACTCATACTCTCCAGGTCGGGCTGGGCCCTGCAATCCAGTTCTTTCATAAGAGTCATCTTTAGGGTCTTTACCTATAATGTAAGGCAAAAAGCACTCTTTTGTTTCTCCGGGCATCAAGCACAAGCGCATTGGCTGGGAGCCGCCGAAATAATTGGTACGGTATTGCTCACCACCAGTAGTATCGATATGGGTGCTCGTAGGAAAAGCATAACTGACATTCTGAAAAAGCATTTGCAATTGAAGACATAGACTGTCATTTGATTTATTCTCTATAACTGCTTTAGCTTTGGCGTATTTTTTTTTGAATCCTGGGTTGGGATAGGCAATATCTGCATAGTGATAAAACTGCGGGTTGTATTTATAAATGTAACGATGTGTATACTGATAGCGTTGATGAATGGGCATATTCAGTGGGTAAAATTTCACTTCGTATTCCTCATTATCGACAAACTTGACTCGTTGGCCAAAAGATCCCTGAGGCAGTTGCAAATGTCTTACATAATCTGGGAGTGAAGTTAGATCAAACTCGTTGAGTGGCTCGAGCGGTTGTTCAAAAAGCCCATCAAAATGTGCCCAATCAGATGGGTTTACTTTTGGAGGGTCGAACTGACCAAAACGAAATGGGTATAACTCTTCTTTTTCATTCTCATTACTGCAAGAGAATAGACACAGGCTCAAAGTGATAATAACCATTAAGGGGAGTTCAACGCTTTCTTTTATCATAGCAGCACAAAAGGTTTAAGGTTTTGGCATCCAATGTTTTATATAAAAAAGACCATTAAGATATTCGGCAGTGTGCCAAGCTCAATTCTTAACGACAGGCAGTGCCCAAATTGCTTTTCGGCTTTCTATTCTCAATATATAGCTCCCTGCTGGCAGTGTCTTCAGATCGATGAAGCGGTTGTTCCCTTGTACTTCCATTCTCACCAAACCATTTATATCTACCAATTGCATTGAGGTAATACGAAGGTCGTTTGGAACATTAATAAAAAGCTGATCTTGTACGGGATTTGGAAACAAACTTGGTGCATCATCCAATGTCAAGCTTTGCTCATTATTTAGCAGTTTATCTACTGATAAGAAAATACTGACGGGATCATGGTCTGAGCTTCGGTACATATTGTCTTGATAGAACTCGAGGTTATCCTCAGCATATTCCAAAAACCGAGGTTCTAGGGAGTTTATATGTAGGATTTGACTGTCATAGACCTTATTCTGGCCTTCCGCATTGGCTAAGGCATGGTCCAGAGCACCGTATTCACCTCTAAAAACGAAACTGAACTCGTCTTCCTCCATAAGGCTTTGGTAGCCATTTGCTCGCAATAAATCTATAGGGTCTTCCTGGTAGTACGCATTCATATCGCCTAGAATATAGACGGGGCCCACTCCTGTTTGAGACTGAATATCTTCAATAAACCCGACGAGCGCTGCGGCCTGTTCCTTTCTTCTTTGATTATAGCAGGCCTGACCATCATTTTGATCTTGATTAAGCCCAGTAGCTCCACCACAGCCTTTGAATCTTAGGTGATTACTTACAAAGAGGAACTCTCCGCCATTGTCTCCTAATGGTCTAAATACTTGTCCTAAACTGGCTCTTTCAAACTGATTCTCATCTGTGGCATAGAGAGGACCGACGGGCTCTACTGAAGTAGATTTATAAAAAATGACATTTTTCGTTTGAAAGTTGCCTGGCTTATCGGCGTCCAGCGCACGGTAGACCTCCTGTCCAAGCTCATTATTTAAAGCATTGAGTAAAACAGTGTAGGCTTCATCGCCATTGTTTTCTAACTCCATCAATCCAAATACATCCGCATCTATATGTAAAAGCGCCTGAACTATTTTACTGGTCTGCCTTTCTAATTCCTCTTCGGTCTGAGCTCCCCATTCTCCAAGTGTAGTAAAGTAGTTGAGAATATTGAACCCACTTAAAACAATTAGAGGGGGTGCCGTTTCGGAAAACTGTAAACGGGTTGCTCTGGGTTTATAATTTACTTGCAGGTTTTGAGTTGGATGTAAGCGATACTCTTCAAAACTGTAACTAAGAACACCTTGTAAATTCTCTATGGAGCTACCTGCTGTTATTGTTCCATTGGCTTGATTGACATAAGGCAAAGGGCTGGGGTTTCTCACTGTGCTACCATCATCAAGAAGAATAGAGTTGTTGTTATTAACTTCTTCTTGTCCTCTGACGGCAGCTACATTGGAGCTCCCAGAAAAGCTTACACCTGTAGGGTCTGCATCATTAGGGTCAATTAGCTGTGTAGGGATTGGCAGGATGTCATTAGCAGATAGGCGCAACTGCCCAAACTCTGCCAAATTAAAATGATCAGTAACGTACAGAGGTTGTTCGAATCTAACCATCATATTTTCAAAACTCTCCAATTGGCTGCGCCTTGAAACAGGCAGCTCTATGGTGTAATATTCAAAACTGGCCTCAGAGTTAAGCACTTCGAACTCGACGATATCACTCAGCTCGGTGAGGTTAAAAAACTCTTTTACTTCTCCTGTAATCTCAATAGAGTCACCCACTGCTACTTGTAGGGGGGTAGAACCTGTAAAAACAAACAGACCTTTGGAGGATGGTCTTCCTATATCGCAGGCATCATCTTGGATAAAAAAACCTCTCAATTGGTCACTTTCAGAAAAATTTGCGGTAACAACACCTTGAGTTGTTACTATTTCTCCTTCGTGAGGGCTTTGCAAACCAGGGCCTTGTATTTCACATATAGATAACTTCTCCTGACCAAAAAGTACTGAAAAGAACAGGATAAAAAAGCAAAAGAATGCATAGCGCATAGGTAGAAGATTGACATTCTAAAAATGACCAACAATATATTAAGAAGAAATGAGAAACCCTTGAAGGTATGCTGCAAAAACAGTAGCAATCTAAAGTTCAAAAGAATTGGGGGTGGACAATTTTACTAATTGTCATTAATTTTTCCCTATAAATACTAGGTATGGGGCACTCTAAAATAAATGAAGGAGCGCAAAAATAGTGGTTATAATGAAATACTAGGGCCTTATAAAGTAGCTAATATAGAACTGGGTGAAGGGAGAACATTACAGCTTCTTAACAAAAGCTTATTGCGGCTAAAAGCTCCATTTTAATATTCAGTACTTGAGGGTGATTTTTACGCCACATAATTGATACGTCACTTGGGGCTTCACAATAGAGCGCCTTACGAATAATGAGAGTTAGTATCATTATTCATGAATTGATCTATTGCAAGACGTAACTGCTTCAAAAAACAATCTCGTCATCACGTCCTACTAACCTGAGTTCGACTATTCAAGCTAACACAAACAATTGGTTTTTAACATAGTAATCCGGATTCAAGTGCCCAGTAGGGGTGTGTGTGGAGCATTTCGCAGAAATTTGCCGTAATCTGCGTTGGATTACCTCAATATAACCCGCTATATTTTTGATAAACCACCTTGCCTACGGCATTCTCTGCGATTTGTGTATCGCAATAATAATCGAACTCAGGTTACTATTTTCTACCATTTTGCTTCTCGCCAAGTTTATGGATATGCCTGCGAGGCAAAATAGCAGTTTGGCACTTGTTTATATTGCATATATGCCTTTCATGACGACATCCCATGAATTCTTCGGGTCAAGTTTATGACATGTACGGTACAAAAAAAAGAGAGGCAGATCACTCTGCCTCTCTAGGTTCAATTTTCTATTCTAATCAGTATTATTATCTCAGCACCTGCAAGTAGCCTGAAATTGGCTCTTCACCTTCTTGCTCTACCAAGTAGAAATAAGTTGCCGAAGAATATCCAGACCTATAGTTTTGAACTTCTCCATCCCAAGCGGGTACAGACTGGTAATCATCTTCGTGATAAACTACTTGTCCTAAGGTATTGAATATGGTGACACTCACTTTAGTGTCAGGATTCATTCCTTGAATTTCAAATCTATCTTGAAGGCCATTTCCATCAGTAGAAATAACATCTGGAATTCTCAATTCACCGCAGTTGTAATCTATAGACACAATTGCCTCCGACAGTTGCTCGCCATTCACCAATTGATAGTTCAATTGGTCTCCTTCAGCATCCTGACATTTATCAGTGCTGCTCTCATATACGATTTGACCTGCACTTGTCACTCTAGCCCAACCATTCTCCGGCTGATCAAGAATTCTAACGAAATCAAGCGTCGTATACTCATCATTTTCAAGCACATCTATTTCAATCGATCTCTGAAGTCTATTCATAGTTACCTGATCGTCACCAGCAGTCAATGTAGAAGGGCATTCAACATTGATCCAAGCTGTATCTCTACATCCTGTCATTGGATCATAAGAGAATAACTCATGCTGGCCTACCGGAACTTCTACGACATAGGCTACAGGCCCCATAAGGACTGCAGGATTGATTCGTGCCTCCACTCCCGTCATATCTTGAATAATCACAAGTACACCTGGCATATCTCCATCCATAGCTCCAAGGATATCACCTGATTGCGTTTGTCTCCAATTACCATTAGGATCCCAAGCATTCATCAGATTAATCAAGTCGCTTAGGTTATCGAAGTCACCGGAGAAGTTTTGTCCGTTGATATCCCAGCTTTCAACAGAATAAGGACCTTCAGTACCATTATCCGGTATCAATGTATAATTGTATGCGAATTGTACTGTATCCATTCTACACGGTTCATCCAAGTCTATGAGCTGAGCATCCAACCTAAATTGCGTTCCATTGAAGGTTTGAGGGTTGACCTCGACACAAACTCTAGCTGTATCATTGCAGTCGTTGACTTGTTCCGTAATGTCTCTTTCTGTGATATAATCTTGACAATCATCACATCCCGTTCCAATATTGCGGTTGATAACTACATCCAAAGTAGTACTGCAGGATCCGAGGGTAGCTGTAACCTCATATACTCCGTGAAGGAGATCTGCTCTAAAGCTTCCGGTACCTCCATCACTCCATTGGTAATCAAGATTCATTGGGAACAACGAAGCAACACCATTTGCTTCGAAGCAAGAAGCTGGTAAAGTGTACAAGACACTAGCATCTAGATCCCCTGTTCTATTCAAGGTAGTGACTACTGTATCAGGACATTCTGCGTCAGGACCTTGAAGCAAGATTGTAGTCGTATCCTCTGTAAGAGGTATGGCTATTTTCGTAGCCTCCTGTCCTTGTGCTATTGCAAACGTATCCACTCTATTCGTGATCTGGAATCTCTCTTGGCGGATGATCAAAGATCCATAATCTGTATTCTGATCTCCTCCGAGGATTCGCTTCGTATTTCGGTTAATCGTCCAATTACCCGCAGGATCATTAGTATTCATGAATTCAACGATTTCATCGATGTCATTAAATGTACCTCCAAATTGTTCGCCATTTACTGTCCAAGAAATTACTTCATAAGGACCGAAGTAGCCATCACCTAACAATCTATCGTACTGGTATCTAAGGAATCTTTCAGCTCCGCAAAGCTCAAATGGTCCTGTAAATACTTGTCCATCGATTGTAATTGTCCAATTATCGACGTCAAATTCGTCAATATCTGTGCAGTAGGCTGCCTCTTCGTTACAACCAACTGTAATTAAGGTATCAATTCTGGTACCTACACAATCACAGTCATCAATGACTTCGTAAGATTCTATTACTGTACATGCTGTCTGATTATTATCCGTTACGGTCACAAAATATGTATTTGGAGCCAAATCCATACGATTTGCACTATTAATACTGTTGTCGTCACTCCATTCGAAGCTGTAAGAGCCACTTCCACCGCTAACAGAAAGGGAGATAGATCCTCCTACATTGCAACCTGCTGCCTGAATATTATCCAAGTTTAGAGCTAAGTTATTATCAATATCAATTGTGAACTCAGTTTCACTTTCGCAACCGTTATCATAAACAACAGTTACGGAATAGTCACCAGGCTGTAGACCCTCGCGTTGACCAGTATTCGTCATTTCGTTATCACTCCAGAAATATGTACCTCCAGTTTGTGGAGAAAGGTTTACTGAACCTCCTTCACCTGCGCAGTTCACATTCTCAAGAGACGCTATAGTCAATGGTGTCGCATTAATCTCTTCTACCTCGAATTCTCTGGTAATGCTGCAGTTATCATCATCTTTAGCAGAGATAACGACCTCATATCTGCCTGCCGACAAGTTCTCAGCGACAGAGTTTTCTGAAACATTTGGCGACCAAGTCCATCTGAAGTCATCCTCATTACCCTGAATGTCAATAGTTATAGATCCATTATTCTGACCAGGGCAAGTATTCTGGATGTCAACATTCTCAATCTGAGGCAGTCTCTCAATGATTGTTGCTTTAATGGTATCAGGACACTCACTACCCGGAGGCGTAATTGTCACGATTCTCATACCGGCATCACCACCAAGATTGATAGCTACACCGATGGGATCATAAGATATACTTGCTCCCATCTCTGCAAGAGGTTGACCCAATAGTCTTAATTGTCTAAAGATCATTGTACTGTAAGACTTGGAGTCATCACCACCTTCAATCAACTGCTCTGCCTCTCTTAGAATCCAATTACCAGTAGGATCAACAGAATTCATGTAGTCTACCAGATCAAAGATATCATTGAACCGAGTAGAGAATTCCCTTCCATCGATGATCCATGAGATCAGTTCGTAAGGCCCATTTTCCCCATGCTCACTCAAGACACAATAATCATATTGTACTACCCTGTCGTCATCGCAAGCATAGATAATATCATCGTACTCCATGCCATCAACTTCAATTTCATAATCCTCTATGTCCTCCAAATCAATGTCCTCACTCAGACACAAGAAGGCTTCTTCTCCACAATTAATGGTTATGGTTTCCTCTCGGTAATCTCCGATACAGTCATCGGGATCTATCTCTACGCCGTCGTCTTCGTCCTGATCATCCTCATTCGGATTACCATTGTCTGGCATACTGTCTTCGTCCTCTGGATCCTCATTATCCGGATCCTCGTCATCATCGCCTCCAATGATTTCTGCAGAGTTAACTATTCTGCCTGCTGCATCCTCGGTAACAATAAACCTGAATTCAACTGATTCACTATCTCCGGAAGCTATGAATGCTATCGTCTGAGTCAACCCATCCAATGGCGTCAAGCCTGTTGGTGGGGTATCTTCTACCTCTACATTAAAGGCATCCACATCTCCTTCATTCGTCACCGTGATCGTGTAGCTAATTGTGTCTCCTACCTGCGCCGTTCTGGTATTCGATACCTTCTCTAAACTCAAGTCGAACACACACTCCTCTACTTCAAGTCGTGCTCCATCCACATCTAGGGCTCCGCATATATCACCGCCTCCCTGCTCAAGCAGACCATTAACATCAAATCCTGTCGTTACTCCTAACTCTATTGTACTCAAATCAAGCGTAGTCGGATCGTATACCAAGGTATGGATCGTATAAACACCTGGCGCTGACACATTAAACTCTGGTGTGGCATTCACATCGATGATCACCAAACCATTGCCTTGAGTCAACACATAGATCACTTCATATCCCGCAGGTATTGTTGGTGCCGTCTGTTGTGTCGCGGTCAAGCTCACCTCACTGCCTTTGTACGTGCAATCCGTTTGTGCGCCTGTCAATGTTCCCGCTTCAGCTGTGCACTCTTCTTCTACCTCTACGCCGTCGTCTTCGTCCTGATCATCCTCATTCGGATTACGATTATCTGGCGTACTGTCTTCGTCCTCTGGATTGTTGCCATCTTCATCTTCTGCATCAACTATCTCCGCTGAGTTTACTAGTCTTCCACTCGCATCTGCATCAACAGTGAACGTAAAGTCTACTGATGCACTTGTCATCGCTGGAATGAATGGTATCACTTGTGGATTCATCTGACCAGCTACTGGCGTCAAGCCTGCAGGTGCTCTATCCTCTACTTCTACGTTGTACGCATCTATGTCTCCTTCATTCGTCACCGTGATCGTGTAGACAATTTGATCGCCCGGCGCTACAGTACTTCTGTTCGATACCTTCTCCAGACTCAAGTCGAATACACCCGGATCTTCTACCTCTACGCCGTCGTCTTCGTCCTGATCATCCTCATTCGGATTACGATTATCTGGCGTACTGTCTTCGTC
>JAOXNT010125899.1:0-12912 GCA_028565815.1 Cletocamptus dominicanus | reverse complement strand
TGATCGTGTAGCTAATTGTGTCTCCTACCTGCGCCGTTCTGGTATTCGATACCTTCTCTAAACTCAAGTCGAACACAGGAGCAGGAGTTACCTCAATAACATCAAAGTCATGATCATCCTCATCATTATTTTCGTTATTAATGAAGTCATCACCGCCTACATTATCATTATCGATGTCATCATCGTATGTACTATCATCATCATCAGGCTTACCATTATTAGGATTGGTATCATCATCCGCATCCAATATTTCCGCTCTGTTTAGTAATGTACTGCCACTAAAGTTACTATCCAGCCTTACACGCAGTGTAACGTTGGCCTGTCCTCCAGAAGGAATAAAGGCAACCGGTTCAATGAGCACAATGCTATTTCCTCCGATTGATCTCCACTGATTATCTTCTAAGCTTACTCCATCTGGCAATACATCGTGTACCTGAACTCCATAAGCAGGAGAGGTTCCCTGATTGTATACTGTGATGGTATAATTGATGAGTTCTCCAGGAAATACTGCAGACTCTCTACTCATCTTGGTCAATGCCAAATCAAAGCAAGACTCATCTACAGCTTCTTCATCTGTTGCCATACAACCTTCAGCATCAGTTACAGTAACGGCGATGAAGGTACCATTTACGGTAGTAGAGGTGCCTGTATCTCTATTACTCCATACAATATTATAGTTAGGAGTACCCCCGTCTATAACAACTCTTGCTTCACCACTTGAATTACAGTCTAGACCTTGAGAAACAATCTCAACAGTCAAAGGATTATCCGGACCAGGAACATCAATACTTGCTGTTCCAGAACAACCATTAGCATCTGTAACCACAACTGAAACTTCACCTTGAGGCAAGTTATTAGCCACCCTTGAGGTTTCACCATTAGACCATCTGTACGTATATGGCTCGGTACCACCTGTAGCAGTTGCAGCTACGCTACCATCTAGATCACCAAAGCAGTCGATGTCATCTATTAAAATCAGATCAACATTTAATGCTTCAGGAGAAACAATGATTGTTTGCTGAGCTGAGGTAGAATTGCCACAATCATCGGTAGCTACCCATGTTCTAACAACTATACTACCACAATCATTCTCAGACATTACTTCATCGAACCTCAAATCAACATCACTACAATTGTCTTCGGCAGAAACTGATGGAACATCAGGTAATGGTAATGCATCAATAGTTTCATTCTCTGGAACACCTGATATCACAGGAGACTCAGTATCAATAACTGAAATACGCTGCTCTTCACTTATATTATTACCGCAGCCATCTTCCAGATTCCACGTTCTAATTAACAAGTATTCTCCATCACAAGACCCTGGTTGAGAACTTTCATCAGGTTGCACTAATACCTCTTCACCGCAATGTACAATAGCTCTCAGAATAGTTGATTCAGGAACTTCATCACATTCAACTGTTACATCTACTGGTGGTTGATCAACAAACACAGGTTCTTGATAAGTTCTAACAATTGCCTGAGTTGCAGTAGCTGTATTACCACAAGCATCTGTTATAATCCATGTTCTCACCACTCGTTCATCATCACAGTCATCACCCTGTGAATCATCCTCGAAGTCGAGAACAACGTTATCAAGGCAATTATCAGTGAACGATGGAGATGTAAATACTAATGGATCATTACAATCTATCGTAATGTCATCAGGAACAAAAGTAAACTCAGGATCTTCTGTATCTTCTATGACAATTTCCTGCGAAGCAGTATTACTGTTGCCACAATTATCTGTAATCGTCCAAGTTCTTATAACACTCAACCCTTGACATCCTGAATTTCCATTAGAATCTTCAAAAGTTAAGTTGATGTCCGTATCGCAATTATCAGTATAGACAGGAGTTCCAAATTGAATTGGATCTTCACAGTCTATTGTTCTATCTTCTGGTACTTGTGTGAAAACGGGAGCTTCGTCATCAATAATATTGATAAACTGAGAGCAAGTAGCCGTATTCCCACAATTATCTGTTGCGGTAAACACCACTTCAAAACGACCATTTCCATTTCCATCAAGACAAGGAGCATTCAAAATACCCAAAGTATAGTTAGTGGAAATATCAACATCCTCGTCACAAGCATCTGTTGCGTCTGCTGTTTCAATCCAACGACGAACCTCCATATGCATTGCTTCCATGTGCATACTGCAATCTAGACTCAACTCCTCAGCAGGACATGTAATTTCAGGAGGTATGTTATCTTGGATGATTATTCTAGAAATACATGTACTAGAATTACCACAATCATCTGTTGCCCTGAAAGTAACCTCTATCTCAGTGGGTAGGTCATCTCCTTGACAAGGAGGAACCAACTCATCTAGATCAAAATCATTGGTCACTGTAACATCGCCATCACAAGCATCTGTTGCTACAACATCATCCAACCAATCCAATACAATTTCCCTATTGGCTTTAGAGCAATCCATAACGAGTGACTCAGGGCACTCAATAGATGGTGCTTCTGTGTCCCTTATATTAACTTGTGCCTCGCACTCAGTCTCATTTCCACAATTATCTGTGGCCGTAAAGACTACTGTAAATGTTCCCGGCTCTTCTCCATTCTCACATGGACTATTCGAACTGATCAATTCCGATAAGTCTTGACCATCTATATTTGTTGTTATTGTCACTTCATTATCGCAATCATCTTCAGCTCTAGCTGATTCTATCCAACTTTCTAATATTCCCGTATTACCAGGGTGTCCACACTCCAATTCTAGTGGGCTCTGAGGGCAAGTTAGCTCTGGTGCGGTATCGTCCTCAATTGTCAATTGTGCTTGACACTCACTTGTATTACCGCAATTATCTGTGGCTGTAAATGTAATTGTCATTCCAAATGCTCCACTTCCATTCTCACATGCTGCTCTCAAATTAGAAGCATCAAAGTCATTAGTAACGGTGACATCAGTATCACAATCATCCGTAGCTACTGCATTATCTAGCCAGTCAGCTATGGCTATTTCTACATTCTCTCCTCCACAATCTAAAGTGATGTCTTGAGGACATGTAATCATTGGTGACTCATCGTCACTAATGTTCACATGAGCAGAGCAAGTACTTTCGTTACCACAATCATCTGTTGCAGTAAATATTACCTCAAAGGCAAAGTTATCTCCAGCCCCATTTTGACATGGAACATCCAACTCACCTCTAACATAATTCGTAGTAATACTTACATCATCATCGCAAGCATCCGAAGCTGTAGCAGTTGCTATCCAGTCCAGTACTTGATCATGCATCTCATCCGCCGACAATCCACAATCCAACTCTAAATCATTCGTCGGACAAACAATTTCTGGTGCGGTATTATCAACTATTCTAATCCTAGAAATACATGTACTAGAATTACCACAATCATCAGTAGCTCTAAATGTAACCTCAACTTCAGTTGGTAAGTCATCTCCTTGACAAGGAGCAACCAATTCGCCACTATTGAAATCATTGGTTATTGTAACATCAGTATCACAAGCGTCAGTTGCTACAACATCATCCAACCAATCTTCTACAGTGGACATATCCCAATCTCCACATTCCATAACAAGTGACTCAGGGCACTCAATAGATGGTGCTTCTGTGTCCCTTATATTAACTTGCGCCTCGCACTCAGTCTCATTTCCACAATTATCTGTGGCTGTAAAGACTACTGTAAATGTTCCCGGCTCTTCTCCATTCTCACATGGACTATTCGAACTGATCAATTCCGATAAGTCTTGACCATCTATATTTGTTGTTATTGTCACTTCATTATCGCAATCATCTTCAGCTCTAGCTGATTCTATCCAACTTTCTAATATTCCCGTATTACCAGGGTGTCCACACTCCAATTCTAGTGGGCTCTGAGGGCAAGTTAGCTCTGGTGCGGTATCGTCCTCAATTGTCAATTGTGCTTGACACTCACTTGTATTACCGCAATTATCTGTGGCTGTAAATGTAATTGTCATTCCAAATGCTCCACTTCCATTCTCACATGCTGCTCTCAAATTAGAAGCATCAAAGTCATTAGTAACGGTGACATCAGTATCACAATCATCCGTAGCTACTGCATTATCTAGCCAGTCAGCTATGGCTATTTCTACATTCTCTCCTCCACAATCTAAAGTGATGTCTTGAGGACATGTAATCATTGGTGACTCATCGTCACTAATGTTCACATGAGCAGAGCAAGTACTTTCGTTACCACAATCATCTGTTGCAGTAAATATTACCTCAAAGGCAAAGTTATCTCCAGCCCCATTTTGACATGGAACATCCAACTCACCTCTAACATAATTCGTAGTAATACTTACATCATCATCGCAAGCATCCGAAGCTGTAGCAGTTGCTATCCAGTCCAGTACTTGATCATGCATCTCATCCGCCGACAATCCACAATCCAACTCTAAATCATTCGTCGGACAAACAATCTCTGGTGCGGTATTATCCTGAATTTCTATTTCTAGTTTATGCTCTGTGTAGTTACCACAGTTATCAGTTGCTCTCACTCTAACAGGAATCACTGTTGGCAGGTCATCACCTGAACAAGGATCTACCAATTGAGAAGGATCGAAGGTATGTGTTACCTCCACATCGTCATCACAATTATCTGTTGCCGAGTCAATCGCAAGATTCAACCAATCCTGCACCTGGCCTTCAAGGTCATTATCTCCACATTCCAGTACAAGTTTATCCGGACAGAAGAATTCAGGTGCTTCTGTATCACGAATTACAATCTCGGACTCACAAGATATCTCATTGCCACAATCATCCGTTGCGGTGAAAACAACGGGTATTCTTCCAGCCTCGCCATTTCCATTGATACATGGACTATTGTCGTCCAGTAATTGTCCAATATCTACATTATCCAAGTTACTTGAAATTGTCACGTTGTTGTCACAATCATCAGCAGCCATTGCTGAGCCCAGCCAATCCATTACTTCATTTACGTTGTCTTCATTACCGCATTCCAGTTCTAGATCACCCAATGCAGGGCAAGTAATTTCGGGTTCCGAAGTATCCTGAACAGTAATTGTTGCTGTACAACTAGAGATATTTCCACAGTTATCAGTTGCAGTAAATGTAACAGTTGTAACTGCCGGGCCTTGAACTCCATTTTCACAAGGTTGCTCAAGACTACTTGCATCATAATCATTAGTTATGAGTACTTCTCTATCGCAATCATCTGTTGCCTGAGCAGTACTCAACCATGAGGATATAATGCCATCCATATTATCCTCTCCACATTCTACTACCAAGTCATCTGGACAAGTGATTATTGGGTTAATATCATCTTGGATAGTTATAGTAGAAGTACAAGTCGTTTCATTGCCACAATTATCAGTAGCTGTAAATCTAACAGTAAGTACATGATCATCCCACTCATTTACTGAGCAAGGTTCATCAAGTAGTCCGTGGTCAAAGTTATTAGTCACTTCAACCTCTCCTCCAAGAGCACAGTTATCACTTGCTTCGAAAGTTTGTAGCCAAGCATCGAAGTCAAATGTATGTACCTCAGAGCACTCCAATACGAGATCATCAGGACAATTGTCTATCACAGGACCTGTTTCATCACGAACTTCGACATTGAAGCTGCACTCAGCTCGATTTCCACAGGCGTCTGTAGCAATAACTGTTACTGGAGTAAGGCTTGGCTCACCACCTTCACATGTGACAGGCACATTTGTCAGGTCTACTACTTCAACACTAACATTATTATCACAAGCATCTGTCACTTCTCCTAATGACTCAAAGTGGTCCTCCAACAATTGATTCAAATCAGCCAAATCAACATCACAGGCTACAGTCAAATCAGGAGGACAAGTCAATACTGGTGGGATTTCATCCAAGTATGTAATAGTGGCCGTAGCAGGAGTACTATTGCCACACTCATCTGTAGCAATAAATTCTACAGTAGCAACAGTCGGTTCACCATTGACACCACAAGGCTCTAGATTTCCTGGATCGCTATAAGTGTATGTGATATCCAAATCACTACAATCATCATTAGCGAAACCACCATTGCCATTTGTTTCGAGCCATTCATTTACAATTGCTTCTATATCAAATCCTTCTCTACACTCTACAGTAATATCTCTAGGCTGATTGACCCAAACTGGAGGAGTATTATCCTCAATAGTAAAGGTTCGAGTAACTGAAGATTCATTACCACACTGATCAGTTGCAGTAAATGTTACTTCGACAGACCCTGCCTGACCACATTCAAATTCAAATGGTCCAGTATAATTGTTCGTCCATTGCACAGTTGGGCTGCACTCATCTTCTGCCATTGCGTAGGCATTATTGTTCAGCCAAGTGAAGAATTCGAATACTGAGAAAATTCCGCAATCACTAGTAGTTCGATCAAAGCCAGGATTCAATATTACAGGAGGAACATCATCATACAACGTAACGTAACCTACTTTCTGAGTTTCAATACCACAACCATCAACTGCTGTGAATAATACCTCCAAACCTACATCTGTAGTATCACAAGTAAAAGGTACTGTCTGTGAGCCATCATAAGAATAGCTAACATCAAGTAAACCACATTCATCAGTTACAGCATTAGAAATCTCGTCAGCCCATGCTCTAATTACAGCGTCTACATTGTCTTCTGTACATCGAATCGCTAAATTATAATCTAGAGACTCATCAAATACAGGACCTTCAGAATCACGAATAGCAAAGGTAGCAATTCGCTGTTCTCCTTGATTACCGCAGCCGTCAATCGGTGTAAATATAACCGTGACCTCTCTAGGCAGATCATTATTATTACAAAGGGTATTTTCTGCTTCATCATATAAAATGGCAGGAGGCGTTCCCTGTCCTAAGCAATTGTCATCTAGATACTGAGCTGCATTGTCAATGATATCATTCAGCCAAGCCTGATACAACGCATCGTAATCTTCATCTGAATCACACTCATAAGTAATATCTGCAGGATCTACAGCCCATGTCGGAGCTTCCTCTTCTGCTTCAAGAACTTCAGGACAGCACCCTTCTCCCTCGCATGTACCATCTGCATCCTGCAAGATGTAAGTTCCTGGTTCGGTAACTCTTGCTTCATAAATCGTATTACCATCACCATTTACTGAAGAAGAAGTTGCAATTGGGGTTCTATTGGTTCCGTCAACTAAATACCATTGGTAACCAGAAGGAAGTGTATTACCCAGCAGTGTTCTTGACAAGAGGTAATCCTCTCCGCAGCAGATAACGATTGGATCCGGGCTACATACAATGAGTAAAGCTGGATCATGGTCATCTTCGTCTGTTGCTGCCACACCATCACCTGGTGTACCTGTTCCATCTCCATTAATTTGGTCGTCAGCAGGTGATTCTGGTTGCCCTCCTGCATCATTCGTATTATTAGCATCTGGCGTTGAGTCAATATCGTCAAGACCCAATTCATTCTCAGCACTGCTGATTTCTGCATAATTGACCGTTTCTCCAACGAACTCAGCAGTAATGGTATAGGTAATATCGACAGTTGTAAACTCTCCCGGAGCTAATTCAGGAATCAAATCAATCAAGAAGGCCGAGCCATTAGATTCTACCCAATTAGCATCATTTAATTCCAAACCAGTTGGAATGTAGTCCACAACTTCAATGTTTTGACCCGTTACAGTCCCCTGATTGTAAACAGTAATCTCAAAAGTCACTTCATCTCCAGGATAAATTGGGCCAAAGGAAGCCTCGTTATCGATTCTCTTTCTCAAAGCAAGATCGAATACCTGTCCGACCATTATTTCAGCTGGATCATGATCATCTTCATCTCCATCTCCTTTTCCATCTTCGTCAATGACATTATCATCTGCAAGGTCATCTGTTTCACCTGAACTATTAAAGTTCTCATCATCTGGAGTAGAATCTATGTCCTCGTAACCCAATTCGTTGGTGGCATCATTAATCTCTGCCCAGTTTCTGATATGAGTACCCATGAAGTTGTCATCAATTCTGAAGGTAATATCTACCGATGTAGACTCTCCTACCAAAAGTGATGCAATAGGATTATTTAAATATGCCACATTATTTGCTGCATCAAAAGACCAGTTGCTGTCATCTAGGATTAAACCATTCGGGATATAATCTATAATCTGTATATCTGTTGCATCCAAAGACCCCTGGTTGTACACAGTTATTGTGAATGTCACCTCATCTCCAAGAGCAAACGGACCTGGGGAGATATTACTATTAACAACTTTATCCAAAGCCAAGTCAAACACCTGAATAACATCAATAACAGCAGGATCGTGATCATCTTCGTCTGTATTAGGATTATTGTCTCCTGGGTCTCCTGTGCCGTCGCCTTCTGTAGCATCATCTGCCGGTGACTCAGGATCTCCACCTGCATCATTATCGGGATCAGAATCCTCATTCGAGTCAATATCCTCAATATCTAGGTCATTTTCAGAGCCGCTGATTTCTGCAAAATTCACTACACGATCTCCCATGAAGTCAGGATCAATCATGAAGGTTATATTGACAGTAGTTGACTCTCCATCCTCGAGAAGCGGAATAGGGTTATTCAATGTTGCCACACCTCCATTCGCACTCCAGTTGGCATCATTTAGAATGAATCCATCAGGAATATAATCGGTTACTTCTATGTTTCTGGCATCAAGAGTTCCTTGATTAAATACTTCAATCTCAAAGGTAACATCATCGCCCGGAGCAAAAGGTCCTGGGGTTACACTCGTATTGATCGTTTTTACCAATGCGAGGTCAAAGATTTGTCCTACCAATATTCTTGCAGGATCGTGATCATCCTCATCAGTTGATGCAGCATCATCCCCAGGCGTGCCTGTTCCGTCTCCGTTAAGCTCATCATCTGCATTCGAATCTGGTTGACCTCCTGCATCATTATCATTGAATTGATCAGGATCAGAATCGATATCATCTAGTCCAAGAGCATTGTCCGCATCGCTGATTTCAGCGTAATTATCTATGATATCTCCCTGATATTCCGGATCTATTGTAAATGTGATATCTACTTCCGTGAAGTCTCCCGAAGCCAATGAGGCAATGGGTAGAATCATGGTCGCAATATCTCCGGTCTGCGTCCAATCGGGATCATTTAAAATTAAACCTTCAGGAATGTAATCACTGATTTGAATATCTGAGGCGTCAAGTGTACCTTGATTAAACACCTCAATTTTGAAGGTTACTGGCGAACCTGGAACAAATGGACCAGGGGTTGATTCTTCATCTAATCTCTTTCTCAAGGCCAAGTCAAATATTTGTTGTACCTCTATTTCTGAAGGATCGTGATCATCTTCATCTCCACCATTCTTTCCATCTTCATCGATCACATCGTCATCATCCAAGTCATCAGTTTCACCGGGTGAATTAAAGTTATCCCCATCTGGATCGGAATCTATATCTTCTAAATCCAGTTCATTCTCAGCGTCGCTGATCTCTGCCCAGTTTCTCACAGTAGCACCCTGATAGTCAGCATCAATGGTAAAGGTAATATCAACTGATTCCTGGTCTCCTTTAGCAATAAATGGGATAGGAGAATTGAGATAAGCCTCGTTATTAACAGGATCAAAATCCCAATTGGCATCATTAAGCGTGAAGCCTTCAGGAACATAGTCAGTAACATCAACATTAGTAGCATCAATCGTTCCCTGATTGTGCACGGTTATAGTAAATGTCACTTCATCACCAGGACTAAATGGTCCGGGAGTAGCTGTTTCATTGAGCTTTTTATCCAGTGCCAAGTCAAATATTTGTTCTATTTCTACACGGGCTGGATCCTCATCATCCTCATCCGTATCATCCTGAATGTCTCCAGGATCTCCAGTACCATCACCATTAATAGCGTCGTCAGATGGACTATCTGGCTCACCACCAGCATCATTGCCTGGCGTATTGTCTGGAGTTGAATCTATATCATCTTCACCAATCTCATTCTCTGCATCGCTAATTTCAGCACGATTGACGATAGCTCCACCCTGATAATCAGGATCTATCTGGAAAGTAATATTAACTGTTGTAGACTCCTCTACGGCCAAGAATGGTATTGGGGTATTGATCTGTGCAATTCCTCCTGTTTCAGTCCAATCTGCATCATCTAGAATTAATCCCTCTGGGATGTAATCGCTAATTACAATATCTGTTGCATCTAAGGTTCCCTGATTGAACACTTCAATAACGAAAGTAATCGGATCTCCAGGAGCAAAAGGACCAGGAGTTAAGTTAGTATTAACATTTTTAATTAGCGCAAGGTCAAAGATTTGCCCTACAAGTATTTGTGCAGGGTCGTGATCGTCTTCATCAGTTGCACCAACACCATCACCTGGTGTACCGGTACCATTACCATCAATAACGTTATCAGCACCAGATTCTGGCTGTCCACCAGCATCATTGTCATTGAATTGATCCGGGTCTGAGTCGATATCATCCAATCCTAAATTATTATCAGCACTACTAATCTCAGCAAAGTTGACAATTCGGTCACCCATAAAATCGTCTTCAATAAGGAAGGCAATCTCAACGGTGGTAGAAGCTCCGGCAGCTAGGGCCGGAATGGTATTAATCAAAGTAGCTAAGCCAGCGTTTTCAGACCAATTAGGATCATTTAAGATTAATCCATCAGGGATATAATCTGTAACTTGAATATTTTGAGCATCCAAGGTACCTTGGTTAGTAACCGTAATATCAAAGGTTACATTATCTCCTGGTGCGAAAGGCCCAGGGGTGGTTGTTCTATCCAGTTGTTTAATCAAGGCCAAGTCAAATATTTGACCGACCATAATTTCTGCAGGATCATGATCGTCTTCATCACCTCCATTCTTGCCATTCTCATCGGTCACATTATCATCGCCTAGGTCATCTGTCTCTCCGGGTGAATTAAAATTATCTGCATCAGGATCAGAATCTATATCTTCTTCTCCTAAGGCGTTTTGTGCATCCGAAATCTCAGCCCAGTTGCGGATAGTGGCCTCCATATAATCCTCATCAATAACAAGAGTTATTTCACGAGACATTTCACCACCAGCCGCTATGAAAGGTATCGGAATATTTAAGAATGCTTTGTTAGTTCCAGCATCAAACTGCCAGTCTGTATCATTGAGGGTAAAGCCTTCAGGTACATAATCAACCAATTCGACGTTAGTTGCATCAATGGTTCCCTGGTTAAAAACAGTAATTGTAAATGTTACTTCATCACCAGGTTCAAAAGGGCCAGGAGTAGAAGTACTCAATACCTTTTCCAATGCCAAGTCAAATACTTGTTCTATCTGAATTAATGCAGGGTCCTCGTCGTCTTCGTCTGTTGTAGGATCTAAATCTCCAGGCAAGCCAGAACCATCACCATTTATACTGTTGTCAGTAGATGAATTAGGCTCACCACCAGCGTCATTACCAGTAATCTGATCCTCCGTGCTGTCTATATCATCTAAATCCAATGCATTTTCAGAGCTACTAATTTCAGCTCTGTTGAGTATCTCTCTTCCCTGGAAACCAGGATCTACATTGAAAGTAATATTAACCGTTGTAGACTCTCCTGCAGGTAGTGCTGGAATAGGGGTATTCAGTGTAGCTACGACTCCTGTTTGCGTCCAAGCTCCATCAGCCAATACAAGTCCTTCTGGTATATAATCTGTAATCTGTATATTCGAAGCATCAAGGGTTCCTTGATTATATACTTCTATTACGAAGGTAACTGGATCTCCGGGGGAGAATGGTCCTGGAGTAAGATTTGTATTAATCTTTTTAGTTAAAGCGAGGTCATACACTTGTCCGACCATAATTTCGGCTGGATCATGGTTATCCTCGTCCCCATTTTCTCCATCTATAGTATCATCACCACCAATAGGGTCATTATCTGGATCCTGATCTTCAGGTGAATCAATATCTGGCTGATCTAGATCATTCTCAGAATCACTAATTTCTGCCAAATTCACTATACGATCATCCATGAAGTCCTCATCAATTGTAAAGGCTATGCCCACTGTAGTGGACTCTCCAGCAGCAAGGAAAGATATTGGATTATTGAGCGTAGCTAGCCCCCCATTATCAGTCCAGTCAGGATCATTTAAAGTCAATCCATTAGGAATATAATCTGTTACCTGAATATTTCTACCATCAAGCGTACCTTGATTGGTGACAGTAATAACAAAGGTAACTGGATCACCAGGAGCAAATGGCCCTGGTGTAGCCTCGGTGTCCAATTGTTTTATCAAAGCCAAGTCAAACACCTGTCCTACCATAATTTCTGCAGGATCATGATCATCTTCATCTCCACCATTTTTACCATTTTGATCTATGACATTATCGTCTGCTAGATCATCTGTTTCACCTGGTTGATTGAAATTTTCTGCGTCAGGGTCCGAATCTACGTCTGGTTCGTCCAAAGCATTGTCTGCATCTGCGATTTCAGCCCAGTTACGTATTCTATCATTTTGGAAATCTTCATCTATAGTGAAAGTTATTTCTCTTACCATATCTTGTCCCGGTGCCAAGAATGCAATAGGCGGGTTCAAGAAAGCCTTATTGGTCACGGGATCAAAGTCCCAATCACCGTCATTAAGCGTCAACCCTTCCGGCACAAAATCTACAATTTCTATGTTGGTTGCATCGATTGTACCTTGGTTGTAAACTGTAATTGTAAATGTAACATCATCGCCTGGTTCAAATGGACCTGGAGTGGCAGCACTCAGTACTTTATCCAAAGCCAAGTCAAAAGTCTGGTCTACCTCTACTAAGGCAGGATCAGCGTCATCCTCATCTGTAGTAGGATCCTGATCACCAGGGTTACCTGAACCATCTCCATTAACAACATTATCAGATGGACTCCCAGGGTCACCGCCCGCATCATTACCTGAGTCTTGATCCTCAGTACTATCAATATCATCTAATTCTTCTCCATTAGGGCCAGTCACTCCGCTGATCTCTGCATAGTTTTGAGTGATACCCGTATTAC
>JAOXNT010125677.1:0-11829 GCA_028565815.1 Cletocamptus dominicanus | reverse complement strand
ATCAGCCTGATATAGCAGATGCCGGAGGTATACAATTTGTTAAAGATAATGGTGACATTGTCTGGAGTAATACGACAATTACTGAATCTGTACATCCGGAATGTATTGGCGTATTTGGAGAGGAGAACTTATATAGGTATGCGCATGAATTTGTTGTTTATAATGGTTTTTTTGGTGAGCTTAAATATGCAAAGCCCAGAGAAATGGTATATGATGAGCATATAATCTATAACGATTATTTTAGGGGAAAAGATAACTCATTCGTTACTGCAGGTTCAATTGATACTTTTTTGTGTGGGATTGGTTTTCAATGGGATTATCACTTCGAGATATATGACTCTACTTTAAATCTAACGAAGTCGTACTACAGGGGAGATATAAAATATTGGAGTGATTTTTCGGATTTTTACTATGCCTCAGAGGATGCCGATAACTCCTATTACTTATCGGGATCTGATTATCATCGACTAGGGGATAGCGCTGGTCTTGTTCAACCGACACTGACTAAATTTGATGCCCTATCCCAAGAAGAAGTTTTTCATAGAAGGATTGATTTCCGCAACTTTAGAGGATTTGAAATACACCCTATAGAAGATGATTTTATCATTGTTGGAGAGCATTTTCCCGGAGGTGGAGATGCAATCATTAGGTCTTTTGCAGCGGTGCGTATCGATAAAGAAGGAAACATCAAGAATGTTACGAGCCTTAGCGAGGAGCAAGAGCGCTCAACCTCAATAGGTATATATCCGAATCCATCGCAATCGGTTTTTACGTTTGATGTTCCCGTAGCTATGGGCAATCCAATGCTTGAAATTATGAATCTAAACGGGGACTTATTGCTACAGAAGACATTGCAAGCAGGGCAAAATGAGGTAAATATAGATCAGGCATTAGCTCCTAGAAACGCTATTCTTTTTTATCGCATAAAACATGATGACGGCAATGTGCGGTTTGGCAAATTAGTCTTGTCAAATTAGAATACTGGGGGTTGGAGTAAAAAGATATGATTGGAATTCATCGAATGCCGCGCAAGTGCGCCAATGTGAATGATGGATAATATAAAGTATGTTTAGAAAAATATAAAGCTGACTGTATAAAGCTGGTTTTTTATTTGCTTTGGCTTGGAAAGTTAGAATATAAAAATTATATTTACACGCACAAAGCCACCATACAAATGAGATTTTTAACCTAATACTATTTATAATGAAAGTTTTATCTTTTTCTAAAACACTTACTTACTTACTTACTGATTTTTGCTTTGTCGTCCTGTGAACAAGAAGTGATGGAGCAGGAAGTTTTACGCAGCGATGAGATAGCTGTTCATGTAGACAATAGGAACGTGCAAGATTGTGAGCCTAAATGCGATCGGCAAGGGACTTATACTGGTACAGTAATCCTAGAGGATTACCCCAATTGTCCCCAAGAATTTTCGGTAGACTTTTGCTTGACTTGGGAAAATGTTTTTGGGAGAGCAGATCAGGGTGTTGTCAATTTTTCTAATCTAAGATGGGGCGGGATAATTACCTCAAGCAATCACCCAGATTGTCAAAGACTTTGGGCGGATATTTTAAATGTAATTAGAAGCGGTAATGATGCTGAAATTCAAGCATTTTTAAATGATGCTTACAGTCAAGCCATAGATCAATTAACAGCTTCTTATGTAGAGGAAAACTTGGATCAATGGGGTGACTTAATCACATGTGATGAAATAGCCTCAGATCAGCATTTTAATCTTGTTCGTAGGTTTAATACAGAGAATTGTTATCAGGTATGCTTGATGGCTGATGGGCGTTTGCTGCGAAATCCATGCGGAAACACTTGCTGTGAAACCTTAACGGCGTATTGTATTGATCCTGATACTGGTGAAATCATAGAAGAAGTTCTGGAAGAGTCAGAGACATTTGGTTTTTGTGAAGCGCCTAATTTTAGTTCGATATGTATAGATGAAAACGGCGAAGGACCTGTGGCTACTGGACCCTGTGTGCAATCTTGTCAATAAAAACTATAGAAAGTATGACCGAGGAGAATTTACTCCTCGGTTGTTTTTTTACCAAAACTTAGAAAAATGAAAAGAATTTTACTCATCATATTAAGTGTGTTGTATTATGCGTTTGGCTTTTCTCAATACGAAGAACCAATCCAAATTCCAACAATAGAAGGGGTAAAACTGAACTGGTTAGTGACACCAATAGACCGTCTGCTGGCCTCAGAAGACCACAATGGTAATTCGCATTTACAGCCTGTTGCTTCCCCTGATTTATTCATTAGAGATAAGGAATTGCACGTGTCATATTCCACATTTGCTCAATTGGATCCGTTTCCAGATTATGACGGTGTTTTATATACTGTGTACGATGCTTTAACTGGATCCGAGAAACTATCTATATCAAACCCCTACCAGAGATCAAAAAGACAACAAAGGGCAATGTCTATAGGTGTCAATGATCAAAGCGATCAAATTAATATTAATTGCTTTCGAAGCATTAGGCCAATAGACAGTACCGGAACTACCCTTTTGGGAGGGAGGTTTCAGGTCAGTACCCTAGAGGTGGATGGAGAAGATATCATGGAGTACTATGGAGATGAGCAAGATAGCTCCATAATTTTGGGATTTTTACCTAGCTCTTTAAATGAGTTAGTCAGATTTTTGCCAACAGGCATAAACATCGGGGAGGAAACGTATATTCAGAATTATTATGTTAATCAAAACAGCCCGATAATTCAACCCTGTTTGGTTTACCACAAGATCGATCGTAACACGGGCAAAATAACAGCCACGATGGATTCTATCTGCATGGATCATGATATAAGTGAAAACTTGATTATGGCGGGCTCACAATTTAGATTTCAATGGGACCAAAGCGAGCAAGTCAAGGGTTTTTGGTTGCTGGCTTACGATCGATTAAACCCGGATAATAGAAAAATGATGGTTGGGCAACTTGACAGAAACTACAATCAAGTTGCTGAAATGAGAGATATATCTGATCTTTTGATTGATATAGAAAATATGAGAATTCGCTTCACCCATTCATCTGATATGCTCTTGGTTTTTGGTAGTCAGAGGCAAGGTGCAAGAGAAGGACATATTGTCAATTGGTTGGATAGAGAAGGGAACGTGTTGAGAAGCTCAAATCTTATTACAGATCCAAACGGAAGAGCGTATACTGTTAGAGGTGCGGAATTTGAATCCATTAAGCTATTTGATGACAAAGCGCAAAAGATGCGTTATTTTCTGCTATTCCGATCCCCTGACAGGATGAGTATAGATATCCACGAAATACTCGAGACAGGCGAGGTAGAGCTATACAGACAGATGAAGTTTGCAGAAGAAAGTAGTGGTTTTGAGTATCAGGATTTAGCAGATGTTTCTGCCTTGAGCATAGACAGTGTTTTCTTGAGTTTTACGGCCAGTAGAAATGGCGGTAACCAATGGACTTATCTTACGAGTTTTAGTCTGAGGGATAGCACAACAAATACCCAGGAAATAACCAATAAATTATTGGGGATTAAAATTTTCCCAACTCCATTCCGGGAACAAATTCATTTAGAGTTACCGCAGGACTTATCTTCCAATATTGAGTTTCATCTGCTCAATTCTTTAGGTCAGGTTGTATTGACTTCACCACTAGATAAGGGCATGAATACTATTTCTACAACGATGCTTCAGCCCGGTAACTATCATTATAGGATTCTTGGAAATAAAGATTGGCTGACCTCTGGGCATTTAATCAAGCAGTGATTTTCCTTGGACCTATTAATAAAATATTCAGTAGGGAAGGAAATATGGGCAGCAATAATAAAAGAGATAGGTCTAAAAGTATAACGCTTTAGAAAAGACTCTTTCCTCTGCTTTGCAGATAATACACGCTTCACTAAAGAATCAAGGAACATTATTAATCTGAGTTCGGGAAAAACCTCGAATTCGGATTAATAGATTTCTTGATGAAAATGGCGGGGAGATTCATTCAAAGAACCGGATAGCTCTTGGTTCAAATCCGTATGTATAGCTACTTTATTGCCAGAGCGGCGACCAGCAGAATAAAGCCTCTTCCAGTGTTCGAGGCCGGAGATGATGGGGTAATAAAGGCCATGAATATTCTTGGTTTATGCCTTTTTCTATATTTTGTATTGCTTGCTGTACAGTAAATTTAGTTTGAGATATTTTCTCAGAAAAACATTATACTCTTTGTGTGTTGAGTGTTTTTGTAGTATATTATTGAATCTGTTTAGACTATTAGTTTAAAAGAAATGTTTATGGTTAACAAGTCCACCTTTGGTTTGGTCGTTTTGCTTTTAGTTTCATTGCTAAGTCAGGTTTTTGCCCAAAAACAATTGGGAGAAGACCTTATTGGCATTGGACATGCGCATTGGGGGTCCAGATTAGCTATGTCCTCTGATGGTTACACCGTTGCCACCAGTGGTTGGAGAGCAAGAAGTGGTGAGGGCAACAATGGGGAGGTGGCTGTCTTTCAATGGGCAGATAGTTTCTGGCTTCAAAAAGGGCAAATTATCGTAGGAGATGAGGCTCAGTTTTTAGGTGCAGAGCTTTTTCTGTCAACGACCGGAGATACTTTGATCTGTTCTCAAGGGTGGATTGGGCGTGCAAGGCCTCAGGTTTACACGTATTACGATTCAGCAGATGAGTGGAGAAGAATAGATACGATAAACGGTCATGATAATAACAGGGTAATATATGATTATGCAGAAAATGCCGGAGTGATCGTAGGATCTGGGCAGAATGGTGCTACTTCATCCATATATTGTTATTTCATGGGGCCTGAGGGTCGACAACAGTGGGGCAATGAGATTCCTGTCATAGGTGAGCGAAACGATATTTCATATAAAATTGATGCAAAGATAGACAAGGATGCTAAGACCCTTATTTCTGTATATAACGAGAGTGGACACAGACCAAGTGGCAACGATGAATTTTTTGAAATCTACTCCCTCAAAGACACTATTTGGCAGTTGGATACCATTTTTTATATAAGACAAATGGAACGCCTAATTTTTGACAGGTGGTATGATATATCGGGGAATGGAAACACCTTAGTATTTTCTGCTCTTGATTTTGACCAATGGCATGATGAATGGGGCAAATTGGTTCTCGTTTTTTATCAGAAATCAGATGGAAAATGGCAGAAAATGCAGGATTCTATTTCAATTGACATTCGATATAACAGTAACTACACCGGAGAAGTGAAGCTGAATTACAAAGGCAATAGAGTATTTGTTTCTTCTACCAGTGAGGAGCTTAATCTTATGCCGGTAGGAACTGGACTTCTTTATGAACGTAATTCTGGTTCATGGCAACAGGTAGGCGCCCCGGTGTTTGGAAATGAGGCGTATTGGAAGGTTGGGGAAGCCTGTGCGATGAATGATGCAGGTACCATGGTGGCCATGGGTGGTAGTCAGCCGGGCACGCATCCCGGATCAGGCAGATTTTCTGTGTATGATTTCTCCTGCGAGGGAAAGCATGTGATTGATGAACGAGATGTTTGTCGTTTTGATGAGCTGCAGTGGATTGACGGTAATTTTTATGAACCTAACTTGCTAGAACGCACACGAATTATATATTTCTCTCAAACCATTGATGGTTGCGATAGCTTAATTGAATTAAAATTAAATATAGGGGATAGAGAAACAACCGACATCACCATTGATTCTTGTGATGCCATTTGGTTTGATAGTACTTTTCTTGAAGACGCGGGATCTTATCGCTTTAATTACACATCTCAATATGGATGTGATTCTACAGTGTACTTAACTTTCAACAGGTTGCGCGTGAATACTAGAGTGACACAATTTCATGCGGATTTTCTATCTAGTGAAGTAGCTGCTGACTATCAATGGGTCACTTGTCCGGATTACTCGCCTGTTCAGGGTGCTACCGATCGATTGTTTACAGCCGAAGAAAGTGGGGAGTATGCAGTTATTTTAGAAAAGTACGGATGTACAGATACTTCTGAGTGCTACACTGTTCTGCTTTCTTCAATGCATGAGCACCAGGAGCAGGACTATTCCGTTTTTCCCAACCCCGTTAGTACAAAATTGCAGGTGGGACATATTCCTTTTCTACGTTTTCAGCTGTATAATTCTACTGGATTAGAAGTCATGAATGGACCACATCAGGCAGAAATTGATTTATCAGGCGTCATACCGGGAGTATATTTTTTGGAAGTGGAATTTGATCGGTCAGCATCTCAATATTTCAAAATTTTAAAGACACCCTAACAGATTCCTTTCTTAATTGGTACTAAATAGAAAATCTCAGGGTAAGGACAATCCGGAGCGTAGGATTATGCTCAAATTTGCGAAGCTGGAGATTGTGGGGTGAAGAGGCAAAGAATGCAAATGTGCGGGCAGGTATTTTTACATTTCAAAAGTCAGAAATATCCATGTTTTCAGCTGACGTACCACCTTTAGACTACTGTAATTTTAGACTCAATTTTTTATTCACTTTCAGTTTTTTTCTCATACAAAGTGTATTTAACCAGTGCTAGATTTACGGGCTCATAATTTGGAGGAATTGTTTTAGGGATGTGGTCTTTTTTAGCAAGAAAATAACGATGGTCATTGTTGATCTCGAGACTTAGATAACCAAACCGGCATAAATTGGCAACAAGACTCCAGTTTTCCCAGTTTTCTTGCGTGGTGCCAACGACGGATCCTTCCCGAAGAAAATCCGACAGGACCAATACATCGTTCATTTGCTCTTTGTTTCTTGAATATTCTCCGAATTGGATATACGAATGAAGCAATGTTGTTGCCAAAACAATGATGGCCAGCCATTTTATCAAGTCATTGGCCCTGTTCGACAGTCTGTTTTTCAGATCAGCCAAAAAGGGAGCAGTTAAATATCCAATGGCAAGAGCGTAAAAAGGAAGGGATGGGAGTAAATAAAATTTTCTTTGCTTCATTGATATCATGATGGGCAAAGAAGCTGTAAGTCCAATCAGAAGGAAAAGCCAAAATTGACGGGAGTTAACGAATGTTGAAAATTTGAGTTGTTTGTTCGAGAGTAGGAATAATAGTCCTCCTAAAATTAAGGGAATAATGAGCTCCGGCATCAACTGAAAAATAATATTGAATCGACTGTCAGTAGTTATTTCCCGGGAACCGCTTAATGATGGCATGACCTGTTGCATGATGTAGTTTTCCAAATTCAGTCTTAAATCCGGAAAAGTCCAAAGTGAAGTGAACAAAAGAAAAGCGCTAATCAAGTACAAATAGATAGCTGTTTTCACCAGCCTATCGGAAAAGCCGTAAACAAGCCAATAAGCCAATGGCACAGCAAGAGGAAACAAGCCTACAAACCCCTTGGAAAGGAATGCCATCATGATTAAGCAACTTCCCGGGATCAGATATATGTATTTTTTTCTAAGAATGGATTTTAGAATAAAAAACACCGCAAATGTTGAAAACACAGATAAGCTGTTTTCTAAAATATTATTTTTATAAGACCATGAGACTAATGGAATGGAAAGCCACAATAAAACGGGCAGCCAGCCTGCGCGCTCGACATGAACATCACCTGAAAAAAGTGTCCAGCATTTAACTATTGCCCACGCAGTCAGTATGGCTGTCAAAAAGCTGAATACCTTTTCTGTCATGTAGGAGTCCCCCAGCAGTTCGAAAAACACGGACTGTACGATAAATACAAGCGGGGGGTGTTCATAAAAAATCGGGTAAAGTGTTTTTGTGTAATGTGGTCGGAATATTTCACCGTAGCCCTGGGATAGATTATTTGAAATAGCTGCATAAGTCACGCCATCCAAAAACATCCCTATTTGAAAAATATGGGGAACGATCAAAAGGAAAAGAACAGATAACGTAAGCAACCAAAAAGACGAATCGGGTTTTGAATTTCGGAATATCATTTGGTCACTCAAGTGTATTAAAAATCCATGCTCAACAAAGATACGAAAATAGGAATTTTAGGGCTACCAAGAGGCGCAGTTTCTCGTACCTGACGCATACAGAAGAAAAGCATTTGAGTGTTCCAAATTCGTTTTTGGTCTCCTTTATTTTCAGGGCATCATCAATCCGGAGCGAAGTACAGTGCTCAGATTTATTAAGCTGGAGATTGTGGGGTGATTTATTCTGCAATGCTCATTTATTGGCTTAACTCCACTACCCAAATTCCTCTCAACTCGCCGGTGGCGTATCCCGTAGCTTCATCTTCGGGGTATTTGTTGTCTAGGGCAGCGAGTAGTTCTGCTTTCATCTCTTCCCTTGGGGCATGACAATTCATACATAAATCGTTGGTCATGATAGGGTAGTAAGCCACAATTGGCTGTCGCGTACTGTCAATCATTCCTTTCAGCTTTTCTCCTTTCTGCAAAAGCTCCTTTGACCGATTGATGTAGGCCATTTCAGCCTCATTGGCCCGGTTGTCAGGATTACGCGGTTGATCGCTGACTCTTTTGATTTTGTAACCCAATTCCTGGGACATGCTATCTGTGAGATGTATGGCTCGGGTATTGCAAAATTCGAGGGCATGGGTGGGTCCTCCTTTCTGGATCGCTCCCATGAGGTTCTTGCCCAGTACAGATTTTGTTTTCAAAGCCAATTCCTGGCCTTTTTCAAGGGGAGATAGCCCAGCTGATGATTGTTTCTCGCCGTGGTTGCCTTTGTAGTGATCTTCCAACCAGTCCGGACCTTCAATATCGTGTTTATAGAGGTAGTCCGCCATTGCTGTGAGTTCATCCTCAGAAAAGTTCATCGCAGGCATCAAACCAAATCGCGCGACGGCATGAGGCATCAGACTCTTACTCTCTTTGGGTTGCTGTGAGAAAGAAACGAAAGCACTGGTAAATGCCTCCCGGGATGGGTGCTTTTCAAGATAGTGTTTTTTGACAGCCAGCATGGGAGGAGCCAGGCGGGCTGATTCAGAAGCCGTGGGATGATGGCAGGAATAGCATTTTTGCTCCATCAGCGCCAGACCCTCAGCTTTATCTGTGTTTTTATCAGCAGAGGTACATTGTACGAGTAGGGTAAAGGCAAGTAAAATAAAGACAGCAACTGTTCTCATTTTTTTTGCTTAAAAATAAGGTCTTCTAATGATTTGTTTTGTGTTCCGGCTCACAGAGTATCCAATTCTTCAGCTGTTCTTTCAAGTATATTGAAAAACGAGTCCAAATCCTCTTTTTGAAGCCCACCGTTTACCAAAACAAGACGGACAAAGGTCTTTCCTTTGAATTCGCCAAAACCGACCATTAATTCTCCTTTCTCATACAAGACGCGACAAAGCTGAGATGCATCAACATTTTTGTAGTTGAAGCAGACACTGATAGATGGCTCAAAACTGTGTAAGCGGTAATCCGGATGCTTTTTGACGTAAGTTCTGGCATGATCAGCAAGATCGAAAAGATGATCCACCATTTGTCCCAGTCCCTTGGTACCTGTCGCTTTCCAGAGGCTCCAAAACTTCAGGGCCTCGTTTCTTCTCCCACATTGCATAGAGACTTTCCCCAGGTTGTACTCGTCCCCATGGGTTTGATAGAGGTAATCTGCTTCATTGGCAAAGGAATGGTAGAGGTATTCTTTCTCACGCACCACCAGAGCAGAACAGCTAAGGGGGGTGTTCAGCATTTTATGAGGATTGAGGCAAAATGAATCAGAGAGGGATACCCCCTCAAGAAGGGATTTGTAAGTATCGCTGAATAGCACAGGCCCGCAATAGGCTCCATCTACATGAAGCCACAGCCCCTCATCCTGTGCTATTTTTGCACAAGCCTTGAGGTCATCGAATGCGCCAAGTACCGTAGTTCCCGCAGTCGCATTGATCAAGAATGGATGGAAACCTGCCTTTTTATCTTTCTGTATGGATGATTTTAAGGCCCGGGTATCCATTTCGCCCCTCTCATTGACCGGAATTAGACGCACTCGTTTTTTCCCGATACCTGCAAAGCTGGCATTTTTGAGAATAGAATAATGAGATTCTGAGGAACTGTACATCACTAGAGGCTCTTGTACCCCTTCTTGCCTGCACTGCGGAGCAGCTTTATCCCTGGCCATGAGCAGGGCCATTAAATTGGATATGGAGCCACCAGGGGCAAAGGTGCCTCCTGATTTTTGATCCTCGTAGCCTGTTAGTGCGCAGAGTTGTTCAATGGTTTCTTTCTCGATATGCACCATGGGCCCGGCCACCTTGTAGGTGTACATGCTGTTGTTGAGCATAACCGAAAGTAATTCTCCGACTGTAGCAAATGTATTGCGCCCCCCGAAAAGCTGATTGAAAAAGAGATGACTGGCGGTTCTTGGAGTGTGCCGGACAATACTGCGCAGTGCCGCTTCCCATTCCTCTGCCTTCATACCCTCTTCGGACAATTTTATTGGCAACTTTTTCAAGGCTTCGTGAGGTTCCAAAGGCTGGACAACAGGCTCATCCTGTTCTTTTTGTAACAGTTCTCGGGCTATGTTCAGAAAACGCTCCAGCTGTTTGGTATCCATGCGAAGATTTTGTCCTGCCAAGATAGAAAAATCCAAAGAGCTCTCTAATGGAAGCACGGGATAAACAGGTATTTCAATAAAAAGAGGGATTGAGCCCGGACGATGCGTCAGACAGGTCTATTGTAGTTTATAATAGCTGTAAAATCCGGGGTTTTTACGTGGTTTGCTCTTTTAATCCTCATGACGGTCATTCAAAGCATATCAGGTTGCACGCAGATCATGAAGACTGAGGCTTACCAATGTGATAGACCGAAATCTCGCTTAAGTAATTCCTGATCTTTCTGGAAATAAGATTTATAGATTTCTTTTTCGGCGGCGGTCAATTCTGAAGGGGGCTTCTTTTTTTGACTGAAGCGATTTATGTTTTTAAGGATATCGACGAACTGCGACTTAAACATAACATCCTTTAGTTGCTGAGGCAGATAAGTACGCAGAAATTGTCGTAAAGGATGATTTCTGTTTACTAAAATTTGTTGTAGAAAACGCGAACGGGATCCTGCACTTTGGTTGTGGACTTCGTAGGATTCTTGCACAAACGAGTTGTCTACTCCAATAAAGTCATAAATTTCTCTCAAGGTCCTCCCGGGTTCCTGAAATAGTTTTTCTGAATCCAATACCAGTATCCGGGCCGCAGGGAAATACTTTTGCCATCGCATTAAATGCATATGATAGAGGCCGGTATGGAAATGTCCAAGATTGTTTACCGTGAGAATATCCTGTCCTCTAATCAAATCTTTCTCAACAGAGAAATGTTTTTCAAGTGTCATGGAAGAGTCCTGGTAACCATTGTTGAGTGCATATTGAAATGAAGACACAGCTCTCTTCACCGGATCTCTCAGCAAGGCGATAATTTTCATTTTACTATTGTGTGCATGCATTCTTGCAGGGGCATCTGTGGAGGGTAGTAAATAGGTGTCAGAACTGACTGTTACCTGATCCGGAGTACAGTGATCAAAAAAGGACTCGAGGTAGGATGGCCCCCTGGCGTATAGGTCAGAATTAGAAAAATAGAGGAGTTCTTTGTGGCGGCTAAAGCATATTCCGGGATGGGTTTTGAGGTAGTGATACAGAGAGGTGGTACCTGATCGGCCTGCACCGATGATCATGACTTCCGGAATGTGAAAATTGGAGTTCATCTATTCTTGCTCGTTACTTTCTCCTTGAATTTAATTTCAAATTTACTCAAAGTCCTGGGCTTGGATCGATTTTATTAGAAATGCAGCTTTTAAATCCCGGGATACTGCGGTCAGGGCTTGGGTGTATTGATCGTAGAATCTCCTTCATTCGTCGTTAGAATATAGAACTTTGTAAAAAAATAGTACTATGTGTTGCATAATACTATGGAATGTTATAGATTTGTAATTGTCAAAGCAA
>JAOXNT010125455.1:0-11848 GCA_028565815.1 Cletocamptus dominicanus | reverse complement strand
TTAGACGGTTGTTCCTTTACGGATGAGCGGGTAGTGGATTATCAGGCTAGTCGCTCCTTTAGCTTAGGGCCGGATACTACGATCTGCGAAGAGGAGGTTTTCTTCCTGAGTGTGGATCAACGGGCAGATCGCATTGAATGGCAAGATGGCTCTACGAATCGTAACTTTTCGGTACAAGAAGCGGGTACCTATTCGGTGGTAGTCGTGGATGGTGCCTGCACTTTCTCGGATTCCATTACCATTGCGACTCGAGAATGTTTCCGCTTTCGGGTATATGCCCCGACGGCTTTTTCGCCTAATGGCGATGGCGTTAATGATGAATTTGGGATTGCTATCCCACCAAATGTAGAAATCCTTTCGTACGAAATGGATGTATTTGATCGGTGGGGGAATCGGGTATTTACCAGTGGCAATATCAATGAAGGTTGGAATGGCTTATTGAATGGGCAAGACCTGGCCACCGGAGTTTATCTCTATTCCATTCATATTCGGTATCGGGACGACTTCAGAGAGGATGAGGAAATTGTTTCCGGAGATGTTTTACTGATCAGGTAGCTCGTTTATTTTTTATTTTTTTTCTGCCCCTTGGCATTATTTTCCCCATTAGTACACGGAGAGACGCTGATGGTCATTACCTGGGTTTTGAAGCTATTAAAGGGAACCAGGGTGGATTTATTCACATATTTAACGACCACCCAGATATTATAATCTCCTTCCCAGGGTAGGGGAACGCTACGGTAAGGAAGGGGGGTATTCCATCTTTTGGTCGCATTTTCATGTTGGGCGTACCAATCAAAGGTAAGTCCGGCCGTCTTAGGCAGGCGAAAGGGCGTATCCGTTACGATTTCGACTTTAGCCGTACTGTTTTCGGTAAAACCGGCACAAAGATCATCGGCATTTGTGATAGTGAGGGTAGCTTGTTGTGCAGATAAGGCATGGCCTATGCTACCAAGTAGCAAAACAGTAAGGCTGAGCACCCATAGGCGAAGCGGCCTGGAAATACGCATAGTTATCTTGTTCATGGATAAAACCAATGTTGATCCTTTTACTTGTACGGTAGTTTTTCAAAAACGTTGCCTAAGGTTGGTTTCCGGGAAGGTAGCAGGATGGTAAGCATCCTGCTTATGCTCCCAATATAAACATAAAATAGAATAATTACCATCCTTCGGAAAGATTGGCACTTATTGGAGCATTAATTGTTTACTCAGGGTTTGATCCCCCTGACGAACCAGCAAAAAGAAAATACCCTTTGCCGTACTCGAAATATCAATACGGTCGCTAAAGATGCCCGAAAAATTACCTAGGTTATTTTCGTATACCCTTTGTCCCTGACTGTTAAATACCTGGATAGAAGTACGCCCTTCTTCAGGCAGATCCAATAGGATATTAAAGATACCGTCACTGGGATTAGGGAAAACATTGAGCTGCTCAATAGAGATACTATTTAATCGGGGCATTTGGCTATCAGGCATATCCGCAATAGCGGGTGTTTCTACTTCGGCGGGCAAATCATTGAGCATCACCTCTGAAGGGGGCGCCACGGGATCTATATCTCCTACAATGACCGGACCATCCGGCCGGCTGTGGGTATTGTGAGTAGCCGCTCTTGATTTGATGGGACGCGTCTCTTCAAAGAGATTACCATCCCGATAATATTCTACCTCAATGATATCTCCTACGGAACGTTCATCAATTACCCCGCCCAGGTCACTCCAGGCAAAAATGGGTTTTCCGTCAATTTTCGTGATGATGTCTTTATTCTCCATCCCCATTGCCTGTGCAGTGGAATTATTCAGCACGTTGACGATAGCGCCTTTTACGCCGCTGGGTTTTTCAGCGTGCGTAGAAGATATCCCCAGGAAGGGATCCTGCTCACTACTGCGATGTATCCCTTCCAGATCATCGGCATCACTGAGGCGTAGAGTGCCGGATCGCAGCCTACCCGCTCTTTCGTAGTAAACATTTACCGATTCTCCCGGCCGATAATCCTCCAGAATAGCTGAAACACTGCGATCTTGGGATACCTTCTCATCATTAATCTGATACAGGTAATCTAAAGCTTCCAGTCCCAGTTCTTTTGCGCCAGAATTGGGATAGACGGAGCTAACCAGACTCCCGTATGGGAAAAAATAGCCACGTGCTTCGGCACTTTCCAGATCAATGTGGTGGGAACGAATGCCCAAGGCGGCGTCCTGGGCCAATACAGTAACCGAGCCGCTGAAGGCGGCGAAAAACAGAATTAGTACAAGTCTCATGTCGGATGATTTAAATGAAAAAATGTACCAGACCTACGAGTGGAAACCAGATTTGGATCTTGCTTTTAGGGCAAAAAGGGATAGGAATTAATTTCGCGAATGGATTTTTCACTTTTCCTGGTTGGGAAAAAGGTAAGCTCGCCTTCTTCTGAAAATAAAGTGATTTCCCAATCTCCGCTACCCAATAACTGATTGACAGCTGACTGGTCGGCGCGTACACTGTAGCGCGTACTGTAGCCTTCCTCATTCTTGTCCCCAAAAATTTTTTGGAATTCATTGAGCTGACAGGAACTAGAAGCGCTCACAATTTGTAAGCGGGTCGGAATCAGTGGTTTGGGGGTTTCAAAGGTGGTGAAATTAATCGTGGCGGGTGGGGGTTCTGTGTTGTCGTTATAGCGGATGGTAATATCCAAAAGGAGTAATTGTTTATCGCTGGTAACAAACTCTAAGGGTTTGATAAAATACTGATTACCATTGGTTCCCAGGTAAAAGGTCTCAATGGCTTTTGATTTGGTGCGGGTAGTGGCTGGTTTTACAGAAAAACAGGCACTTAGGCTGAGTAGGATTACCATCAGACTAAGACTGGAACGGTATGCAATCATTTTAGAAAAATTAGACGGTTCTGAAAGTGATCAGCAGTTTGCTGATGGGCTACTAAGCTATCGGTAGTAAGTAAGGCAAGATAGATCAGGCTTTGAGCTGATTCAAAATTTTGGGCATATTCGATCAGGTAATAATCTTCCTCCAGGCGCAACTGGTAATAGCGTTCCTGATCTTTATTTTTTTGTATTAACTGCTGCGTGGGTAGTTTGGCCGAAAGGCGCTGTAAATCTGCGCCAACGGGTAAGCCAACAAATAACCAGTAGTCCGGGTGTTTAATGGATTTAAAAAGTGGTATTTGTACATCCTCCCGCCAATTGAAGTACTGCTCGTAAGTTTTAGTAATGATCGTATCCTGGGTGGGGATCACGACTTCCTGCTCGGCTTTCGATAAAAAAATACCATTGACCAGCGGCAGAGCATCCACTGCTTGGTTTTGCTGACATCCGGTTAGAATGGTCAGGCTGGCCAGTATCAAAAGCACAAAAGTATAATTCATAGACCGCTCTGATCTTAAATGAAACAAGGGGGACTGGTTAATGAAAACCAGCCCACCTTGTAAGCGTATTCAAAAAACTATTCCCCCGTTACGATGGTCTCATAGGTAACAACGATATTCAGAACACTCGTTGTTTTGATGTCAACGGTCGAAATTCTGGTGATACCCCCGTTCCGAGCGGCCTCGCGAATACTGGCATCCTGATCGAAGAATAGTACGCCCAAATAACCAGTAGCAGTAGCGGTGCCCACTTTCGAGCCGATCGGATTATTGGTAGCAGTGACCGGAAGTGTTAAGGCACAACCAGAGAAAAAACCTGCCACGGCAATGATGAGTAAAAGCTTTTTAAAAAATTTCATAAATTAAAGGTTTTAATGTTCCTACTCGTTTGGCTTTTCGGTTTCGCCCCGTTTTTTGAATGGTCGCTGGACTCCATTTGACTTTTATGGTTAATCTAAAATATACCGAACGCCCAGAGAACCATATCCCGCTCCGAAGCCACTGGTGAATCCAGTCAGGAAGATGGTCGGAATCCAATCCAGGGTAACACTGAGCGGCACGTCTTCGAAGGTATAATCGAGTCCTAAATACCCTTGTAAGCCAATCCCGGTGCTGCCACCACCGTCAAATCCGAAATCATAGCTGTAGAACAAGACCGTAGCGCCCGCTCCGTAGTACCACTGGAGTCCATCAATATCTTCAATGGGGTTATGCTTTTGCAGGGCAGCGGCAATATTTACCCAGCTGTAACCACTAAAACCCCTGAAACCGACGTAGGCCTCCGCAGCAAGATCTTCTTTAAAAAATTTTTTCCCGGAAACAGACAGGGGATAGCCCAGACGCAGACCAACGGCGGTGTTGTATTCCGCACCCTGGGCGTGTAGTCCTTCCGTACTTAGGGTAAAGGCCAGGCATAACAGTGCAGCAAGTAAAAACTTTTGGATTTTCATTTGAAATTAATTTTAAGTGTAAAAGATAAAAGTATGTGATCGATCAGTAGCCGGCTGGCTGCAAATCCAGCAACGGTACACTGAAAATGTATCCATCGGATGCTTTAGTTAATACTGATCAAAGGAAGGGTGTGAACAAAAAAGGTAGTATTTTTCATAATAATCGGCTTTGATTTTTTCTATAACAAGTATACGGAATTTTTAATTAATCCGAACTCATAACTTGCTTTTTACAGGTTTTTCTAAATAAGTACGCATTATGTTAGAAAAAATTTGTTTTTTTACCAAAAGGTCAGCTTTGACGACAAAGAACACTAATCTTTTTAACCACCCATGAAACAACCCGTTTTTTTTCTGGCTTTCGCAAATGACCAGGATCGTCATTTGCCACTCCTGGACCAGGAAAGAAAGGAGGTCACCCAGCATTTGCTCCCGCTGGAAAATGAGCAGTATATTCAACTGCTAACCGAATCATCTGCCACCATTAATGATCTGATCAGTTTAATTACCCAGGTTAAAGATCGACTCGCTATTTTTCACTACGCCGGTCATGCCGAAAGCGATAAACTGTTCCTGACCGACCAGGCCGCCAATAGCGATGGTCTGGCCGATTTATTGGGCACGCAGGCGAATTTAAAATTGGTTTTTCTTAACGGTTGTTCTACCAAAGAACAAGTAGAACGTCTCCTGGCCAACGGGGTGCCGGCAGTGATTGCCACCTCCGTACCCATCGGGGATACCGCTGCCAAGGAGTTTGCCAATGCCTTTTACAAGGCCCTGGCGACCCAACATACGCTGAAGGAAGCTTTCGATATTGCGGCTTCGCGCCAAAAAATGGCAGACGGGCCCGAAGTGAATTGGCACCGTGGGCAGGGCTTACCTCCCCTGGCACAAGATGCTACTCTTCCCTGGGGCCTGTACACCAAAGATGAGGCGAAGGAAATCCTGGATTGGAAAATCTCTCTGGTCAGTGCCGGTACTTTTATTATCTCCAATGCGGGCTATAAGTACCAATCGGGGCAGGTAATGAATAAAAAAATTGTAGAAACGATAGCGAATTCCATTGCTGACTACAATTTTAAGATTCAGTTCATGTTTCAGGAGGCTAAGCGTCGGAAAAAAGAGCCTAAGCTTCGGGACTTACGCGCTGCGGTAATTGATGCCTTCCCCACGCCCATTGGTATGCATCTGCGGCGCCTCATCCAGTCGGATAAGGTGAGCGTAGATCGCTTGCAGCGCATGGTGAATTTGTATTCGGTATCCGTCGAGTTCCTGGCGTTTATCATGCTGGCCCAACTCTGGGATGAGCTGTTTAAGAATCAGGATTTAAATATTCCGGAGAGCCAGGCCAATATTTTAGCGGCTTTCGCAAAAGCGGATAAGAGCACTTTCGATTCCTTTAATTATTTCGATGTCATTCGCGGTGTGAGTGATATCTTCGAATTAAATAAGATTGAGCCTTTTGTGAAAGAATTTTTTGCGCTCAAACAGGCGGCCTTTGAAAATAGTGATTTGCTGAATGCACATCTGGCACTGGAAGAGATGAAAGCCAAGCTGAAAGGGACTATTGCTGCGGAAGAGATTGAAAGTTTCTGTGTGCAGGCGGAAGATCATATTTGTACTTTATTTAGTCATATCGGCTTTGCGGCAAAATACACCATGGCCACGATCAAAACCATTGAGCTGGATAAGGAGCGGCACGCTGATCCTAATTTTAGACATAATTTAGTCATTTTAAATCGCCTGATGGAATCGATTGGGGTACTGGATGATGTACTGGTGTCCAATGTATACTCTGATAATCAAGCAGTGGTTTTGCTGAATAATGAGGATGCCGTCTACCCCTATCTGAACCTATCGCCCTTTATCATTGACGAAAATGCTTTATCGGGTCAATACAATTCAAAGTTATTCTTCTTTCGTTATATACAGGACGGAAGCCTGGTTTTTGAGCTCATTGAGAATCGTAAAGATCAATTATTAGTCTCCGAAGATAAATATCCATCCGTAAAAAATCAGTTTCAGGCTTTTAAACGTACAATTCCGGAATCATGATGAGTAACTCACCTTTCAAACTGCTGGAAGCCTACGGCAAGGAGGATAAAGATATCTTCTTTGGTCGGGAGGAAGAAATAGAGGCGCTCTATCAGATGAGTTTCCAGACGAACCTGATGCTGGTCTATGGGATGTCGGGTACGGGTAAAACCAGCCTGATCCGTTGTGGATTGGCTAACCGATTCGAGGATAGTGACTGGCACGATGTTTATATCCGACGCAATAAAAACCTGAACGAATCTTTCCTGCAGGAATTAAAGGCCCACGATCGGGAAGCCTCTTTCGAATCGGAATTTTCGGTACCCGATATGGTGAAATCCCTTTACCTGGATTATCTGAAGCCGATTTACCTCATCTTTGATCAATTCGAAGAATTATTTATCCTGGGGACAGAGCAGGAATATCGCCAATTTATTCAGACGATTTCTGATGTTTTAGCCGCGGAACTTCCGGCCAAGATCATTATCGTCATGCGGGAAGAGTACCTGGCGCATTTATCGACCTTTGAGAAAGTAGTGCCGAGTTTGTTTGATAAACGCTTGCGGGTCGAACCCATGACCATGACCAATGCCCGCCGGGTAATTATTGACACCTTACGCAATCCTAAGTTTGGCATCGAACTGGCTGACGAATCGGTGGCGGATACCATCCTGGAGCATGTGACCGAGGGTAAAGGCTGGGTGCAGTTGACCTACCTACAGGTATTTTTAGATAAGATGTGGCGCAATGCTCATCAGCAGAATCCGGATCAGCTGGTTTTTGATCATGAACTGGTGCGAGAAGTAGGCCGCATTGAAGATGTTCTGGTGGGCTTTCTGGAAGAGCAACTGGAAGTATTCTGTGCTGAAATTGGTCCCAAGCACCTGGCATTGAAACTGCTAAAAGTATTTGTTTCTGACAAAGGAACAAAGATTCCCGTCACTTTCACCGAATTAAGAGAGCGGCTACCGGAGATCAGCGAGCAGGAAAACCTTCGCCTACTTTCCTTCTTCCTGAATAATCGCATCTTACGACCGCTGGATAACGATCAGTTTGAGCTGACTCACGACAGTATCGCTTACAAATTATTCAAAACGAAAAATGTAGGCATTGCCTTGCCAGAGTTAATGCCGGGCTACGGCGAAGTACCCGCGAATCCCTTTCTTAAATTTCGCCCCTACCCGCAAGAAATGGCCGCTGTTTTTCACGGTCGCTCTGAAGAAATTCAGGAGCTATTCGATATGGTGGTCAATAAAACGGATATCCGGACTACCCTGGTTTTTGGTCCCCTGGGGGTCGGAAAGACCTCGCTGATTCAGGCCGGATTGATTCCCCGGCTGGAGCAATTATTTAAGGTAGCTAAGGTCCATTTTAGCCGGGAGTTCTTTGAGTCTGCTTATATGCAGCGGATGCTCAATAGTGAACCGGGTTTTAGTGATAAACCTATGCTGTTGGAGGCGGCTTACCGTTGGTATCGAAATAAACCCACCGACGAGGAACGGAAAATTATCATTCTGGATCAGTTTGAGGAGTTATTTATCTGGATCGATGATCACGATCAACTGGTACATTTTTATAGCCACATTCAACATTTACTGCAAGCAGAGTGGAATGTAGACCTGGTTATTGTGGTGCGGGACGAGTTTTTTGCACAACTTCAGGATCTGGAATTCTATCTGCCGGGTATTCTGGATGAACAGATGCGCATCAAACATATTGGCCACGAAGCAGCCAAAGATATTATTCAACATACCATAAAAAATGCCGATATTAAAGTCGAAAACGAAGCTGTCATTGATCGTATCGTTAAAACCGTTGAGGAAGAAGATGGCCGCGTCAATTTGACTTATCTGCAATTGTACATGGACAAACTATACCGGAGTATCGTATGAGTCTGGAGAAAAAGATCACATTTAATCTGCTGGACCGTATCTCGATCAACGAGAACGTGGTCGATGATTTCCTGGATCAGGAAATGCAGGAGATCGATAATCTCTACGGCGATAATTATGATGGTCTGAGTACGAAAGTCCTTTCGCTCTTTGCTCAAAATGGCAAACGCCTGCAGATTTCCAAAGAGGATTTTATCCGGGAGCTCAGCGATAAACGACATCTTTCTAAAGAGGTTGCGTATAAAATTCTGGATCGACTGAAGCAGTCCGACCTAATTCAGTGTACCAATAGTGATCATTACGAGTTGGCGAATAATACCCTGGTACAACGGGTCGACAAGAAGGTCGAAGCCGAAAATTCCCTGCTGCGTAATATGCGGGTGGTGATTCGGGATCATATGACCAGGGATGAACTGTTGGATCAGCAATACCTGGATCATATCGCGCCCTTTATGACTCGCCTGGAATTGGATGCAGCGCAAAGGCGCTTTGTAGAACGCTCGCATACGGCTATTCACCGGGCACGCCGCCGCCGTAGGTTAGTTGCCCTGGTGGGCATTTTACTGCTGCTGGGTTTTGCTACGGTCACCTCTTTTTTGGCCATTCGGAATCAGTATAACTTTAACCAGGCGCAAGCGGCTAATAACGCTTTGGAAGCCAGTAGGCTACAGCTTGAAATGAAGAATGATACCCTACGGGATCAGGAAGCACAGTTGCGGGAGCAGAATGATTCCCTGTTTGAGCAAAGTGAGCAGCGCAAAATATTAATTGATTCACTTCGTAAATCGATTGCCGAGGTGCAGGCCGCCCGCGCTATGGCCGAAGCGGCGCAGGACAGTATCGAACGGGCTAATCTTCGACTGAATGCCTATCAGCGCCAATTGACCACTGCCCTGAAAGCCGCCGAAGCTGCCGAAGAACGCGCCAGTTTACAAAGAGATACCGCCATTCAGGCCCGCCGGGAAGCCCTGATCGAAAAGCGACAGTCGGACCTTTTAGCGATTTCCCTGAACGCGGCGGTACGATCCCAGTCAGTGACGAATGCTCGTACCCAGGGTTTGATCTCCCGCCAGGCCTACGAATTATATCTGGAATACGTGAGCAATAGTAGTGATGCGCTGGATCCGGAGGGAAACCATCCTTACATTTTTACGGCCCTGCGGCAAAGCCTGCGTAACCTGGCGCCGGAAATACCCCGGTCTGTTAAAGCACACAATGGCAGCATCAATGATATTTTAGTCGCGCCTGACGGCAAAAAAATATACACGGCTGGCAGTGATGGTCAGGTGAAAGAATGGCGGGTGGATTACTGGTTGCCCATCGGTCGTCCCGAGATGTCGACCCAACGTTTGTTGGGACTGCAAGAAAACGTGATCTATGATGCGTTGGACTTAAGTGAGGATGGCCGACACCTGCTGGTTAGCGGGCAAATGGATAAGATACAACTGTACGACTTTGATAATAATTTTCTCCAGGAGAATTTATTTTTTAATAAGCGCTTTAGTGCCAATGATAAAGTATACGCCAGTGCCTTCTTAGCGGAAGAGGATGATGCACAGGTGATGGCCCTTACCCGGAATGATTTTTATAATTCTCAAATGGTCTCTAAATCGCTTTACCGCCGGGATTTTAGTGATCCCTATGAAAAAATCAGCACCCGCGCCAATACCATTGTCAATATTGAGGGTAAAGTACTGGGCTTGTCCGCTTCCACGGAGTACGAAGGGGATCGCTTTTTTATCAATTTGCAAGTCATGGATCGGATTCCTAAGCCGGCCGAACAAATCAACTTTGTCGTGGATGGCAAGGCGGATCAATACGGGGAGGCGGTTGTACTGGCGGCTCAGCAAAAGGCGGAAAATGGAATTGTTGCCATTGGTATGGAGAATGGCCACCTGATCGTAGGAAAAGTTGACCTGACCGGACAGCCTGTCTGGAAAGATGAACGGGCGGGTTTATTAACTTTCCGCCCACACCAGGCCGCGATCAGTGATATTACTTTTAGTCAGAATGGCAACTATATGGCGGTGGCCAGCTACGACGGCACGGTGTCGATTTGGGATTTACGCTACTTTTTAGAGGCGACTTACCAACCACTGATTATTGATGATCATCGCGACTGGGTACGTTCGCTGTCCTTTGCACATAATGATCGCTTCCTGATTGCCGGAACTAAAGATGGGCGGATGTACTTCTGGAATTTTAATTCTCCGGATTACGCCCAGGCGATCTGTAACCGCTTAAGCAAACCGGCGGGTTATCCCAATTATGATCGGCTGGATGATCAGGTTTGGGAACAGTTTTTTGGAAATAATATCAGAAAGGATGATCAGATTTGCCGATAAAAAAGGGAGCTGGTTTTGGGGGCTTTGTTGGTTGCTGTTGCCGGCTGGAGCGGCAGCGCAGGTGGTGCAGGATCAGGCAGGGGAGCGCTACGAAATTGCGCAGGATCTCTATGAGGAGGGACGGCTGAATCAGGTAATTGATACCTTGCTTCCTTTCTTTGATCAACGCTCTGCGCGTCGTTCTGATATTCTCAGCCTTTCCGCGGCGACCTACAAGTTTTTGGATCAGGATATTAAGGCGCGCCAGCAGTTACTTCGGCTCTTTAATATGGATCCCTTTTACCGGTTGGATCGGTCTATTCCTGAGTTGCGTTACCTGGAAGAAGATTTGGTGGTCTATCCAAAGTTTGTCATTAAAGCAAGAGCCGGGGTCTATATCTTTAGTCGCCCCTGGATGGTCAATAAGTCATCGGATGGAAGGTCAAATGTGGTTTCTGAAAAATTTGCCCTGGATGCCAGGGATCAAATTGGTAGCCTGGCGGAAGTGAGTGCCGGCCGATCGCTCTGGCCGGAAGGGCCCTATTTGTATGCAGGTCTGGGCTTGTCTCGCTATTCTTTCCGTTATACCGGGGTTTATGAGAACGTGGAGAATCCAGAGGGCAATATGGATCAGGCTACTTTCAGCTTTCGCGAAAAACACTGGTGGGTGCACCTGCCGGTTTACCTGAAACAACACTTCCTGATTCCCGGGAAAGACTTCCGGGAGCAGATTTTTATACCCTATGGCTTTGCCGGGCTGTCCCTGGATCTGATGCGTAGACCTTCGGCCGAGTGGACTGATATCAGCCTGCAATATGAGCAAATTGAGGAATCCGGTACTACCAACTTTAACGATATTGCCATTGCTGATCTTCGCAATGCTTTTAATTTTAGTTTAATGGCGGGTGGCGGTATTCAGGCGCGCTCTGGATACCATCTGGGGTTCATCGAAGTAGGCTTTTCGCAAATGTTTCGCAATTTGCGAAGTAGTGATAATATGGCGCGGGCACTGAGCGCCCAAATCGAAGAGGACTTCCACTATCAGGGGACGGATTTCCTACTCTCCAATCTGCAGGTCACCATTGGCTATTCTCGTTTCTTTTACCGGGCTAGCGAAAAGTAGGTATTAGTCCAGCTAATTTAGGCTTAGTGTAAAAAATACATTAATTAAGCCGCTTTATTGCTTTTCATCTCTTAGATTCTTTACCTTTGAATACTTAAGTAGGCCGCAAATATTGGGTCCATGATAAGGTGCTGACTATTTTGGCTTAGATCAAGGCGCTAAAACCGCGAA
>JAOXNT010125233.1:0-11863 GCA_028565815.1 Cletocamptus dominicanus | reverse complement strand
AGATTGGCTGATGACCCGGCACGGCTGAAGCCGAAATTCTTCCCTTGACAAACCGTATGTAGGCAAAAGGACTAATAAAATCGCGCTATTTTGCCTACATACGGTAATCAGCCAATCAGAGGGAAGGAATTTTGGCGTCTTACTATCTCCCTGCAGACAGGGCAGCCGTGCCGGGTCATCCGCCAATCTAGTTAAAAAGAAACATATCACTGCCCTCACCCTCGACAGCTGTTGATTTTGTGTAGGGGTGGATTCAGCTCACACCATAAACAAAGTGAGTTTGAAATGTAGATAAAATGACTCTACCTCCAGGAAAAATAAACTAGCGCCCTCTGGCATAAACAAATGTCACGCAATGCAAGTCTCCCATTCGGTAAGCACGTTGCCCGATGTTAAATAATTTAAATTGGCAGCCATAGTTGCTTTGTGAATTTGAACTGCAAAGTCGAACTAGAAAGAAACCTTCAAATATTCAGCGTCATTTCGTCGTCGTTCTTTGAGTGGTGAAAACCTTTACGGTAGTTGCCTGGACTCTTCAAAGATGTCTCGCTTTTCTCTTGGACGACGAGCAATATTACGAACTAATGGAGCCTCTTGGCGAAATGCTCAAATTTGTAATCAACACAAACCAAGTATAGCAACAAGTATTTCAAAGACTATCTGGAAATCATATTATTCTTGCACTGCAAGTCATATGTGCCAAAAGTTTTGCCAGCAAAATGTTTTGCCAGTTATGAGTTTATCCCTCAGATTCAAAAGTGCCACCTCTTTGGAGTACACAAACGAAGAGCAAACTTCCAAGGATACAATTCTAGCGAGCTCAAGTAAAGGGAAAACGAATGAAAATCAAAGTAGGCTTAAGCTTGGAGAGATATTTCTTACAATGAGAAATGAGGCCAATAGAAAGGGAAGAGTTTTTTCCTATGATTTTGAAAAAGTAAGTTAGTGCGCACTTGTAATGCTTGTAATATCGTAATTATTTTCCTTTCTGTACGTTAACCATTGACCAGCAGTTTTTTCACCGTGTACTTATAATAGGAAGTATCCCCATGCATTCAAGTTTTTCTTTCGTTTACAGGCTATCCAATACTTAGAGAATTCTGATGGCTGCAGTTCACAACAAGCTCTTGCTATGATCAAGTTTTGTGGAAACACAATGCCCGATGAGAAGCAACTTCTAAGAACCGAAAAGGTCATGAAACTTTGGAAACTTTTGGAAGAAAAGAGAGTACCTCTTGATGCCAGTCATTATAATGCACTTCTGCAAGTCCATATTGATAATGACCATAATGTTTCACCAACAGAATTTCTTTCATGGATGGAAGAGAAAGGGATTGGACCAAACAGGGTCACGTACCAAAATTTAATTGCCAAGTATTGTCAAAATGGCGACATTGCTGGTGCTACAAAAATCCTTGAGCACATGAAGGAGCAAAACTTGCCTTTAAATGAGCAAGTTTTTTTATCCTTTATTGATGGCCATTGCAGAGCCAAAGACTTTGAGGGTGCAAAAGGAGTTATGAACATCATGAACGAGTCCGGTTTAGAAATAGGAAAAGATGCTTACCTTGCTCTTCTTCTTGGATGGATCAGAGGAGGAAAGCCATTTAATGATGTCAACAGAGAAATGGACTCTATTAGGGACAGAGGCATAATTTTCAATGATGGTGATCTATTTGAAATTATTGTAGCCCTAATTAAAGCTGATCAAGAAAAAGCTGCAAATGAAGTTGCTTCTTTGCTTCCTAAAAAACAAGGTTATTTTCAGACATTAAGAAATTATATTCCTAGGATTATTTTTGCTGGGCATGTTTCTTTAGCATGCCAGTTATACACATCATATAGCACTGTTTTGCGATCAAGCGAGCAAAATTTTCCTGAACGGACGAATGAGGGTCTCTTTTTACTTAAAGCTATGGTGAAGTCGGAAGCCCCTCATAAGAACATTATTGAATTTCTGCAGACTATTCAAGATCAAGAGACGAAGCTCAATAAGATACGAAGAGTATTGGAGACTTGTGTAAAGTATGACTTGATTGATTATGGACAAGATCTCTTTAAAAAACTGGAAAATGAAATTGAATCCACTACTATTAGAGTGTCCGAGCAATTTGTGCAGGACGAAATTTTACATTTTCATGATAATGAAGGTGTTGTTAATTTTGCCCAAAGAGTTTGTCAGATTGGCTTGACCTTCAATACTTTCAGCTTATTTCCACTTCTAGACAAACTATTATCTGAAGATCTCAATCCTAATGTAATGAATGCATTAGATCCTCTGATTTCAAAGAAAAAATTGCGAGAGCACATTGGAAAATCAGTTATCTGTAATTCTGTCGTTCAAGTTCTTTTAAATAGACTTGCTATACGGCGTAATCCAAGTAAAGTTTCAGAAAGTTCAAATTTCAACTTTCTTCGAACTGCTGCATTCTTTCTCAACGTTGATTTTAGATCAGTTAGAGGTTTTTGGCACAATTCCTTGGCAAGAGCATACCTTTCAACCAAAGACATGGATTCATTTATCTCGATTTTATGGGCCTGTCTTCATCTTCGTTGCCAAAAAAATGAAGAAAAAGAGAAGATTTTAAGCTCATTAGAACACTTGCACTCTATCTCTCATCACTACGACCCTAACATTGATCCTGATAATGTTCTTGAAACAATTTTGATCAGCATGAAAAACTGCAAGATTGGTGTCACGGAAGATTTTGTGGCCAAGATAAAACCTAGAATAAGAAAAGAATCTCTAAAAGAATTGCTAAATGAGCTATCTTCTAAGGAACTTGAAAAGCATTGGACCAGAGAAAGTGTAAATTCTTTTAGGGAAGAAAGAAATAAGCTTACATGGCAACAAATGGGGGAACTCCTACCAAAACTCCTACCAAAAGAGTTCAGAGATAGTGATAAAATCAAAACCTTGGGAAACAATCGTCAAAGCATAGCATCAAGTGGTCAGCTTGTTCGAAATGCCAACATTGGGAATGCAATATTAAAATACTTAGAGGAAGGCAAAGTTGATGAAGCCATTGGAATTATTAAGGAAAATTATGGCAAAAAAGGTTTTGTCATACCTTGGAAAACTGTCCGTGATATTGTTGAATCTTTGATTGACAGAAATGAAGTTGAAAAAGCTCAAAAATTCATCAGTTCGATGTTCAAAAATGAGATCCCTGTCTTTGCTCCAATTGTTCTAATGCTTTGGAATGCAATGCCGCATCAAGAAGTCATAGAATGGATTCCAGAAGTTTCGAGGCATATGATATTAGGAGAATTTAGAAACATCTCTCAACGCTATTCGGATAATAAAAGTCGTGATCAAGTGCTTGAGATCATTGACAAGTTAAAAGAGTTGAATCATTTGTCTGAGGAAGATACATTCAAAGAAAGGCTTGAATTAACAGACATTGAGGAGTCAGTTCAAGCATTTGAAAAAATGGCAAGAGAAAAGCGTAAAGTTACCGGAAGGCTGAAGTTAATTAACAGATTAATTGCTGAAGAGGATATGGAAAGAATGCAGAGAGTTCTTAATGCTTCCGTGGAAGTTATAGGAGAAGAAAGTTCTTTGTATGATCTTTCATTGAGCTTTCTTATACTTGGAAAGACAAATCAGGCCAGGAAATTACTCGAGACTCCCGGGTTGCGATATAAAGAAAAAGAGGTTCAATTTATATGCAGCACTCTTATCCGAAGTGGGAACTTAGAGGCACTTGAGAAATTTACGATCTTTTCAAGATCAATTTTTGGCTGCAAGAGAGACTTCATCTATCGGCAGCTTGTGAAAGCAAATTCGCATAATCCAAATAAAGTGCAAGACATCTGGGAAATGATCCAGGAAGAGTCTTTTGCTCCATCGGTTGATCTTCTTCGAGAAATTGGAGGTACTCTAAAGAGCAGTGGTAAGGAGATTCCTTTTGTAATACCAGAAGGACAGACAGGAGCAAGCGAAAGGCAACTTCAAAGAAAAGAAAAATAAACTTTAACGATGAAAAAGAAGAAAGCTTTATTAAAGATTAGTGGAATTTTTTTTAAGTGGGCTGAAAATATCCTGAAGCTTAACATAAAGACATATCTCGTTGTTTATGTATTTGTTCACTTCTCAGCAATTGATTATTCTTCTCTGATTTTTTAGTTTGTCTTCTTTTTTTTTAGGGAAAAGCCATAATGTTGTTCCGAGTCATTCAGCAAGGTTCTAGAAAAAATTTTCTTCTATTAAGAAGAAATATAAGTGTAAGCAGCAGTAATTTTACAAACCAATTGCCTCCTGTCTTGCACTATCATGATTTTGAAAGCATACGACTTAAGGATGGTGCTCTTATTTTGGATGTTCGAAGCCCATCAGAGATAAAAAACTTTGGATTTATACCATATTCTGTGAATATCCCAGTCAATGAAATAGAATCCGATTTTGCAGCAAGAGAAGATATATTCAGGAGCAAGTATGGATTGAAAATGCCTGATAAAGATGAACCTATAGTTACGTACTGTATGCATGGAGTTAGGGCAGAGAAAGCTCGAGAAATTCTTATTCATACTTTCTCCTATGAAAACGTCTCAAATTTTAAAGGTAGTTATGCTGAGTGGATAACAAAGAAAGAACGTGAAGTTAATGCATAAGAAACATTAAGGCAAAGTTGGAGATAGCAATAAATAAATAAAAGGTTAAAAAAATTGAAAAAAGTCTTAATGCTCCATTAAATATTTTATAAGTCTTTTGTATTATTTTTTATATTCAATCTCGAATTTTCATTCTCTCTGTGTGATAGTATGTACTGTGCTTAGAGAAATGTTTTGCCTTTTCTTGTTATTACGTAACATACATACAAGTTTTGTTCTCGAACGTGTTCTTTTGTCACTTAAATCTTTGCCTAGGCGAATGTGAAGACATCATTTTAGGATTGGTCAAGATGGCGACTGGTATTCATGATCAGAGTAGATACAGGTCATTTTGGAAGTATAGAGGACACATACTATTGCCTGTATCCCCTGGATCCTTCTCCGTGGGGTGTGTGGACGTGGCAACTAAAAACGGAATTTTTGCCAGAATCTACTATCCTCACAAGAGACATAACTCAGCGTGTGAAAAAGTTGACTACATCAAAAACAGTGTTTGGAGGTGCGTGAAGTGGTTGCCTGGAGTAGAATACGCCACAGCATACCTGAATTTTAGATGCAGCATAAAATTTCCCTCCATTTTTGGGCATATTTTTACCTGGTTAATATGCAATCCGTCATGTCCGGTTTTAGAGAACGTGTCTCTAGTATCCGATGAAGAGCTTCAGTTTCCTCTTACTGTGTTTTCTCATGGAAATGGTGGCTGCCGAACAACCTACTCCATATTCTGTCAAGATATTGCCAGTGAGGGCCATATTGTTGTGGCCTTGGAGCACTCTGATAGGTCTGCTTGCATCGGAAAAATGTTAAATGATGATGGCGAATTAATCTGGATTTTCCCCAAGGAAGTTTGCCATGATGACTATAACATGAGGCATTCTCAAGTGATGAAAAGAAGTCAAGAATGTATCGAGGCTGTGGAGCTCTTGAGGGCCTTAGACCAGGGCATAGTATCAGAAAATGTAATCATTGCATCTTTGGCGAAAAAAAATATTGAGCTATCAGATTTTAAGGGAAGAATCGATTGGTCTTGTGGTGTTTCTGTGTGTGGACATTCCTTTGGTGGAGCAAGTGCTCTTCAAGCATTGTTGTCAGATCAGTTTCAAAATGCATTTCTAGTCGATTGTTGGATGTTTCCAATTCAGGAGGAAATCGAATTAATGAGTTCAGCATTAAATAACAAGCCAGTGTTTTTTCTGAACTATGAGAAGTTTCAATGGGGTGAAAATTTGGACACGATGGAAAATTTTCGAAAAGTTCCTTTAATTTTCAGAGGAAGGCAAATTTTATCTGATAATGTAGTTGGAATAAGAAGCGCTATACATTATACAGCCTCAGATCTTCCAACTGTATTTTCTTACTCATATGTAAAATATGCGCTTGAACCGCTTAACTTTCTGAGCAAACTTTTACATAATGGCGCTCATGACCATGTGGATCCAAGAATATTAAGTTCGGAGCAAGGACTCAGCCTGACGTCACAGACGTATCTCAAGTGGATGAAAACATTAAGAGGAGGACGCCCTGATCAACTGGAAATTTTTCTTCAAGAAAATAAATCCCATCTCATTTGGGGTGATTGAAAATGTACGTGTAAACAAACCAGTTCATTCTTAGAAATATGTACATACGTGGAAATAAAACGGATCATATTGTGCAAGAGATTTATGTACTGTACTTCGTTAATCGCAGAATTTCATAACTTGTCTTAGGAGCTTATCCTGTCGCACATAAGTGGTATTTTGTAGCAAATATGTTTGAAGATAGAAAAAATAAGGAAGTAAATATAGAAATAATCTTTTGACTTTTATGCAATCAGGATTTCAAGCAATGAATCTCGGTTTGGACTTTGTAGTAAGGAAAGGTTTCGCTGTCAATTATTCAGTATCCAAACATAAAGATTAAAGAATGCATCTGGTTTTGGATGCCTGCAAGGCAGTTTGTCAAATATTCTGCTATTTATGAATGCTCTATTTAGATGCTCTATGTAATTGTTGCAAAAGTTGTGATTGGGTGAGTGACTTGCTTTGTTCATACCCTCAACTTACTAGGACTTTGATTTGAACTTTTGATCAGAGTGTTTCATTCATTAAATAAAATTAATAAGCAAAAATTAATAAGCTTCTTTCTCTTCCGGAATTCCCTCTTTTATAACTTTAAGGCTAGATGGTCTTAACATTCATTTAAAATATCCTGAAGCATAGGATTTTCTCAAATGCTTAGAAAAACAGTAACAAATAAATTAAGATGTTGTTATTTCAGTTTAATAGAGTTATATTCAGGGACCCAACTCTCAAAAAAAGCCATCATACCCAGCTCTTGTGCAAAAATTGTTATCAGTTATCTTTGGAGTTTGGAGATACAGTACAAAAGTTTGCTTAAAGTGACAGGGATAGCTGGATGATTGTAAGAATTGAAAACGTAATGTATGACCTCATTCAGAGCGTAGGAAAAGCAGAAATGGCTGGAACTGGAGGGAAGGGAAGAAGACAGAATGAGAGTGCTGAGAAAAGCTCCAAAACTAGAACCACAGAATGAAGGCAACCAAACCGAAGATGATGGTTAAATATCCTTCAAAGCGCAAATCTGCACTGTGTTACTAAACAGAGTGAATTGTGAATTGTATATCCTAACTTAATTACCATATTCTTTGCCTTGACCAAGAACTATGTGCCTGTGCACACTGAAGAAGCCTAATTGTAATTTCTCCTTTTTTTTTTTAACTAACTCTTATCTTGATTTGCTTCTCTTGATAAAATAAGTGAAAAGGTCAGTAAAATGATTGGAGAAAGTCTATATTTCGTTTTTTTTTTCAATAGTTCATTTAATATTAGGGCTAGAATGAGATGTTTAGAGAAAGATATGATTTTGAATATTCTTAATTGTTTAAGTGAAACTTGAAGATCTGCTTGAGGAGATTGATCCAAATTCACCTAGTTCACTAGCAGTAGAAAGCGTCTCTCCCAAGTTATTGCTTTGGCTAAAGGGTTCTGTCAGATTTTGACCTCCTTGGTCTGTGTTAGAGCTTAAACTCGGCTCTTGAATTCGGAAGTTATTTTGCGATTGTTTCTTGTGTCTCATCATTAATATCTCTCGTTCAAGTTTCTTAATCCTATATTCTTGTTCATGAACAACATCCCTGGCGTTAATCATTAAGATTTGAGTACCTTTAAGAAAATTATTAGCACATCAATGTGAAAAATAGTTGATTATAATCATGCTTTACCTTTTTCTTTGTCTTTTTTCATGTCATTTTTGCCTTTGGACACAATTGTGTGAATTTGAGCCTCCTTTATGGCAAGCTCCTCTTTGAGCTCACTGATTTGGTGTTCCAAAACAGTGTATTTTAAGCTAGACTTCTGATTCAACTCTAATATTGATGTGCAAAACTTCTCATGGATTTCATCTCTTTCTTCTAAAAAGAATTGAAGAAAACATCTAGAAAAATTAAAGAGCATTAGAAATCTATACTTAAAGTTTTGTCGTATTTTTGTTTCAATATTTCCAGTTCCCACTTAGCATCTTCTAATTCCTTCTGAGTGGTTTTCAGTTTGGACCTGTTAACTGCCAAGGCTTCCTGAAAAATAGACAAAATAAATGTGCACAAGCTCACACAATCCTAAGATGTCTAAATTTGTTGCTCTTAACATAACAAATTAATGAGTAATTGGAACTACCGGCACTGAGGCTGTATTTTTGAAGAAAGTGAAAAGAAATCTATGGCTGAATTTGATTTCCTATCTTAACATATCTTTTTTTCTTTAGATTGGAACCATTATAAAATTTTTATTCAAAAATATTTGTAGCATCTTCTTGCCTTCTCATTTTCTTGCATTCCTATCTGTTTTTGCAATTCATTCAATTCTTCTTTAGTCTTTTGCAACGGTTCTGCAAGCTTTCGATTTTCTTGTTGAGTGGCACTCAGGAGCTGGAAAACAGATAAAATTGCACACCAAATCCATGTAAACTACTTTTCAAGTAAGTCTCAAGTAAAATGTTTATGGTAACTTAAGTCTCAATTGTTCACAAATTTATCACTTTGAAATAAAGCTATGAAAACATAATGATGATGATGTCTGCATGCAGCTTAGTAAAGTCAGTAAAAGACTTTTGAGCATCTACCAGTATTGAAGTCCCTACAAGAACAAAAAGGATCTTTTAGCCAACTTTAGTCTTAAATCTTGTTCTTTGTCTTTTCGTTCATGATGCAAATAAATACTCGTACCTTTGATAATGAAAACAAAATACTTTTTGAAAGAGTTACTTAAAACTGCAAGCAACTTTACTCTCACCCTTGCCTAGTCTCAGTGCTTACCCATACAGGATGGTGAAAATAATCATTCAATTGAAGAAGAAATGTTTGTAAAGAGGAGTACTGTAACTTTAAAGAACTTATCATCTTACTCTCTGTAAGTGAAAATCCTGCAAAAGCTACCAGAAAGATGATAACTTTGCAAAAGTTTCTCTTTTGTATCAAAAAGGAAATATAGTAGCTGCATTTGAAAACTCCGATTAATAGCCTAGCATCCTCAAGAAACTCTATAGAGCCCTCATGAAATGGAATGGTGATTGTACATTTGTACCGAAATATAGTGTTGTTCCCATTGATCGACTTCAGCACTGATACCTGTACTGTACATTTACAGTACATACAGTACACGCAAGCATTTATACACTAAAGTTTTTTCATAAATACTGTGTTTTCTAGAGTTTTCAACATTATACAGTAGTTCACCAGTTCACTTCTACACACAGAGCTTTACACTTTTTATACTGTACACACAGAGACTTCAATCATGAACTCCAACACAAACTCTGTGTAGAAAAGTATGCATGTTTAGAAATGCTTGTGTGCACAAGTGTCTGTACTGAAGTAAATGGGTACAACATGACTTGTTTACAAAAGTAAAGGGACTGTTAACAACTGTTTTTGAAAGTTCTGTACCGTAATGTAACAGAATACAATACTAAAATACTAACTTGTTCATTTCTCTCCAGTTTCTCCTCCTTGCTTTTGAGTTGTTCTTTAAGCGTACTTATCATTGCCAAATTATTGAGTGTAATATCATTGTAGTAGTTTTTCATTTCCACCATGGATTTGTCATTTTTCCTGCGAAGATTTTCGATCAGAGAATTTTTGCGCTCCTCCATGTCACTCATCTCAGATTTGAAGCGAAGCTGTTTTGAGACAAAGTTATAATGTTAGAGGACATAGTATAGAAGATAAATTAAAGTGACATTCCTTCAAAACATCAAAATAGGGCGAAAGACCTACTCTACTAGAAGTACCCAGCTGACTATATATTGTATTATTATCTGGCATTTTCAATGACCTTGCATGGAAAGGTCGATCATTGCAACTGAATAATGCAAGAAAAACTTTTATATACTGTAGAGTGTAAAATAAAATTACTTATAATTCTTTTTTTTTTTTACTCTAGATTTTAAAAACGAAGTTTTTTGTCTTCAATCAAAGAAGCTAAACAAAAACCATTCAATTTTCATTCATTTATGTTCAACTTTTATTATACACTGTACTTTACTTGGAAAAGCTAAAGTGCTCACTGTACATAATAAAGTAAAAATGTAATCAATTTGGTCCCAAAAAAGGAAATATTCAAATTAGTCATTTCATTGGACCTCAGTTTTTTCCTTATCACTTGTTTTTCTGAAGCTCTTTGGTGTCACGTTTTTTTCTGACTAACCCTTAATTATAGGTATAGACAACCAAGCGGGTTTGCCAATAATGTTTTAAAATTGATGTTCTGAGATTTTTTTACTTGCCTGCATTTCGCTTCTGAGACTAACAAATCTGTCACTGTATCGCTTTTCAATAGCTCTGACCTTTTCCTCAAAATTAGCATACAGCTTTTCAATTTCCTCCGCTTGCCTCAACTAAAATTATGAAAATGTCTGTTTAGTGCATTCTGTATGTAAACTCTTTGTTGCTTTCAAGTTGACAAATTTACCTTAGAATCGTTCAGAACTTCTGTATATTGCTTGTTTTTTTCACGAATCTCATCTTGTAGTCTGGAAGGCAAAGTTTTGAATTTGAAAACTATAGTACTGCTGCTGTTTTGTTTGCCAATACTTCTTGTACCTCATGATATCCTTCAGATGCTCATGTTCAATCCTCTGATGCTCCTCTTTGGAAACTTTGAGACAAATCTAAGAGAAAAATTATGATATTAAGCCAAAGAAGATCTTTGCTCAATACAGTATACTGTACATAGACACGCATGAACTGCACTGCAGTCCTTGTCAGAGCAAATTGGTGTTCTTTTATCTTGATTTTTCAGAGTTCATTACGCTATTCGCGTCATCATTTGTTCCCTAATTTCTTTATGCTTAAATATTCATGCTGTATGTAAACCAAAATGCATTTCTTATGCACGGTGTAACAAATAAACTGTATCATATCTTAATTGTACTGACCATATTTTCTGCCTTGAGCTCTGCTAAATTGTGCTCCTGCTCGTACAGAAGATGTTTGACCTTTTGCTTGTATACATTTATTTCGGTTTGGTGTCGGTCCTCGGCCTCCTCAATTTCCCTATCTTTTATGCGTAATTCAGCACGGCATTCATCCAGATGCTTCTTGGTCACCTCCCAAAAGACGGTTACCCGATCTCGTTCAAGCTGGTAAAAGTTCCTTTCTTCGCGCTCTTTTTGAAGCTGGAAAATTGAACCGTGATTGGGCACTTTGGTTAGGACCTTCATGGGCATTTATTTCTCAACATTGCTCAAAAATTATATCAACGTTTAATCAGAATACTATCCACGAAGACATAGGATATGTCATGTCAAAAAAAAAAAAAAAAGAAAAAGAAAAAAAAAAAAAGAGTTTTTCTAAGCTGTGTTTTCTAAGAGTGTTCCCAGATGCTATACTCAGATCTTTAAGCGTAATCGATAAAGAGAAGCGTCAGTAAACAAAGGATACAGCAATCTCAATGACTTGTATTTCATAACTATGTATAGATTGCATTTCCGTAAAGTATCACTTTAGAGGCAGCAAAGTTCGTTCAAATGTCTGAGGACTTCTGAATGAAACCTCGGCGCCTAAAGTACAGCATAAAGTGATACTTTACAGAAATCCAATTTGTACAATGGTTTGACTTCTGCAAATTACAAATTTCGAATTTTTTAGTCTCGAAACGGTTTGGAATCCTATATAATTTTGTTTCATTGCCGAACTTTTTTTCACTATATTTACTACAGCCGTTGTAAAATAATATTCCACTTTTTTTCACTA
>JAOXNT010125122.1:0-11866 GCA_028565815.1 Cletocamptus dominicanus | reverse complement strand
TAAGGTGTCGCTTGTGTCCTCACAGGGTATCAGTACTCCTGTCATTAGAACACTTCCTGGTGGTTTAGAAGCACCATTGGCATATGATATTACAGTTCCTACGAGGATAGGGGACAAGATTTATACAGTGTCTCGATTTGCAAATCCGACTGGGACTACTCCTATCAGTATTTATGAGCTTGGCTTTGACAATGCAGCGGGTACCTTTGATGGTACCTTTAGTACTTTGGCGACGATCACCAATTCTACTGGTAGTCTAGAGTTATCTCCAGATGAAACGAAATTGTATTTTTCTGGAAGTGCAGGCATTTTTCAGATTGATTTGAGTGATGGGAATGAAGTCACGAATTTAGGTGGAGGAGATCCATGTACGCGATATGCAAATCACATGGAGCTGGCACCTGATGGTAAGATATATGTTGCACAAAGAGGGTGTAGCTCATCACTAGGAGTTATCAATAATCCCAATGCTGCTGGTACTGCCGCTAACTATGATGAGAGCGGCTTTGCGTTGCTTTCCGGGACGAATGTTAATTGGGGCTTGCCCACGATCATTTCACCTTTTTTTGATAACTTTAACAATCCCTGCGACCCTTGCGCAGATGGTGGCAATGGTTTTGTAGAGCAAGAAATTACTGAAGTTTTCAGCTATACAGGCTCCGACCAGACCTTTACCATACCCGATGGCGTGACAGAGATAGAAGTCAAAGCCTGGGGTGCTGGCGGCGGTGGAGGTGTCTCAGGAGCAGCTGATATTACTGGTGGAGGAGGAGGTTTTGTATCTGGTGGTTTAGCAGTGACTCCGGGAGAGGTTTTGACAGTTATCGTAGGCCAAGGAGGCTTTAAGTCAAATGCTAACACTTACGGCGGTGGTGGAGCTGGTGGTGGTGGCACCAATATTGGTAGTGCTGGAGGAGGACGGAGTGCGATACGAAGAAATACCCAAGAATTACTTACTGCTGGTGGTGGCGGAGGTGGTCAGTTCGCAATAGATGGTGATGCGATGGGCGGCGGTGGTGGATATCCCGCGGGACAGGACGGTACGGCTACAGGTACAGAAAGTGTTTTTACTGGTAACGAGGCAGGCAAAGGAGGCTCACAAACGGCTGGAGGTGCCGCAGGTACTTCTACGCCTGGGGCAAATATGGCTGGTGCTGGTAGTGCCTTCTTAGGTGGTAGTGGTGCAGATGGGGCAGGTACAATCGCTGAAGGTGGTGGCGGTGGTGGCGGCGGCTACTATGGTGGCGGCGGATCTACAGGTGATTTTGATTCTGGAGGAGGACTTGAGAATCTCAATTATGGTGCTGGTGGTGGAGGAAGTAGTTTTTTGGGGAGTCTTATATCACCCACCTTTGACAATGCTAATTTCGAAATACCAGGAGGCACTACTGATCCAGATTATATTACTGGTATAGGTGAAGGTGGTGAAAGTAATACCGCATCTGTCAATGGTGGCAATGGCCTCGTAGTCATCAAGTACATCCGCCCAGGCATCACGTGCTGCAACGAAGCGACCATTTCCCTCAAGCAGATCTTCTACCCAGATTGCCCGACCAATCATACGGTAGATCTCAAGATATTTAATGGACCAGATGCCATCATCCCTGCTGGTACACCGATCGCCTTTTATGATGGCGACCCTCGAGAGCCAGGAGCTGTACTACTGTCGGTGTACAATATCCCTACTGATATCCAAAACGGAGCAACCGAAAACTTAAGAGGGATAGATATCGGGACCTGTAGCCTGCAGAATGCAGAAGAACGGGTATTTGCCGTGCTTGCCGATGATGGGTCTGCAAGCTTACCGCTTACCCTAGGGTCATTGACTTCGGTAGGCTTTGATGATTGTACGATGGAGGATAACTTGAGTAGCATCAAGATCCGGAGGACTTGTTCGGAGTATGATCAAATTAGAAAGAACGAAAGGTAAAAATGCTCAGACTTATAGATTTATTAGGTATAAGGATTATTAACATAAGGTGTAATGGAGGTTTTCGTTCAACCAAATATTAGAAAAGAATTAGGAATGATTAAATACACAAAAGGCAATATAAGATATGTAGTCCTACAGACGCTGTCCATTAAAGGGTTTGCTTTAGGCGTGTTTTTGTTAATGTTGGGTTTTGTCTCACAGATAAATGCTCAGCAAATATGTGGGACAGAAAATGTCATAGGTGGAACAGTTTTCTTGGATGTCAACGCCAATGGTGTCAATGACGAGCCTGCCAATCCTGTGGATGGTGTCTCAGTTATTGCCTATGATGCTTTTGGGTTTATTTTAGATCAGACAGTTTCGACTGCTGACGGCACCTATGTTTTGGTTGTGCCAAGTGGAGTCGAAGCGAGATTGGAGTTTGGTAGTATAGAAGATAGCTTTTTTCCTACTGTAAATGGTGCTCAGAGTAATACTTCTGTACAATTTGTAACCTCGCCTACTTGTGAAGCAGATTTTGGTATTAATAGTGTAGACTGTCAGTGCAATGAAGTTCCGGAGTTGATCATTCCCCAGTGGAAGAATGGTCAGCTTTCAGTCAACCCAGGTGAGTCTACCTTGGTGTCATTCAGCTATGACCAGCAGGGTCCCGGAGCCAACTATGCTACGCTACCACCGACCGCAGGTCCAGGTGGCTTTCCTAATACCCTAGCCACATGGGGAGAGGTAGGAGCACTTTACGGTGTTACTGGAGATAGATATTCGGGATCAGTATTTGCATCGGCCGTATTGAGAAGATATTCTAGTTTTGGCCCTCTGGGAGAAGGAGGTATATATAGGGTGGATGATCCTTTAGGTACACCAAATGTAGTGCAATTATTAGATTTGGCTGATTGTATTACTGTGCCAACTGTACCAAGACAATTGGCCTCAGGTAGAGCACTGCCGGCCACAGATGCTCAGGGCCATGCACAGGCAGCAAAGGCAAGCCTTGGAGACCTAGATGTTTCACCGGATGGTTTATTCCTGTATACTGTCAATTTGGCCGAAAAGGAATTGGTGCAAATAAGAATTAGAAATACGGTTAATGGCCCTTTGATTACTCCTACTTGTGCCGATGTTCAAACCTTTCCAGTTCCTGCTATTGCTGGATGTACACCTGCTGATAATCAACCATTTGGGCTTGGTATGAAGGCAGGAAAAGTATATGTGGGTTCTGTCTGTACAGCAGAAAGTACCCAAAATCCATCAGATCTGGCTGCAGAGGTGTTTGAGTTTGATCCCAATACAGGAACCTTTAACCCTTTGTTTGACCAGCCAGTTGATCTCTCGTCTTATACATTTAAGGGATGCGTGCTGGGTTTTCAGTCTGCTAGATTCCCAAATAATTATTGCTGTGAGTGGTATCCTTGGTTACAGCCTGGAGACTATAATTTTGTTGAGAGTAATGAGTGGACTGGTGCGATTTGTTATCCTCAACCATTTCTGGCAGACATCGAGTTTGATGAATCAGGGTCTATGATTTTGGGTTTTGGAGACCGCTTTGCGATGCAATCAGGTTGGGTTAACTTCTATGAAGAAGGAAGCACTAGATTTCTAAATGGATTGACAGGTGGTGATATCCTGTATGCCTATTATGATAGAAATGCCGACAGCTATGTCGTAAATTTACAGACCCCTGATATTCTCGATGCCAATGGTAATGTGGTTAGAGAAGGTTGTGGTTTTGATGATCAACTCGGTCGAGGAATTGAATTTTTCTGTGGAGATAATAATGCCACACACCCCGAAACGGCTTTTGGTGCTTTGGCCCTTAAAAAGGGATATAATCGCTTAGCGTATTCTTCGCTAGATGCTGGAGCACAAACAGATCTTGATCGTTTTCCTCTTGGATATGGATCAGGTGTGGCCTACATCAATGCTCAGACAGGGTCACTAACAGATGAGTACTACGCTGTTTATTACAACGGTCTTGCAACTTCTTTTGGTAAATCTGCGGGTGTTGGAGACGTGGACTTTCTATGTACCCCACCGCCTATTGAAATTGGTAACCGTCTGTGGATTGACAATAATAAGAATGGTAGACAAGATCCAACTGAGCTAGGACTGGCTAGTGTGACAATTGATCTGTACGATGCAGCTGGAAATGTAATTGCAACAACCACTACTGATGCAAATGGAGAATACTATTTTAATTCGACCACCAATGCTACTGGACTTGTATATGGTGCCACATACTATATTGTAGTAAGAGATTATACCCCTGGCGTAGGAGTCAATGGTACCGACTTGCTGCTTACAGATGCCAATGCTGCAGATACCAATGATGAGAATGATAGTGATGGACTGGAGGACGGGTCAAGTGGTATTGCCGCTATTGGCAATTTGCCATATACACAGGTGACAATAGGCAATGTAACAGAAAACGATCATTCCCATGACTTTGGTTTCTTTCCTTCATCTTGTGGCTTGATTCTCTCAGCTACATTGCTTGAGTGTAATGATGGAGAGCAACCGACTTTTGATGTGCAAATCAATGTCGGTTGGGTTAATGCTGGTGTAGGAGAAGATATCGATGTGGTCTGGAATGGTGAAACTAAAACAGTGACTACTTTTGCAGAAGATGGTGTTTCCTCTGTCCTATTTCAGGTACCTGTAGGTCAGGTTAATAATGAAGTCACTGCTACGCATACGACTATTGCCGGTTGTGAGCAAAGTTTGACATTCTCAACGATTGATCCCAGATTGTCTTTAAATATTGCACCAGGTCCATGCTTTTTTGAGCCAAGTGAAGTGGAGAGCTTTTCGGCTGTTGACGTAGAAGTGACCTGGAATGGGCTCACTGCAGGAGATGAAATCTTGGTAAGTACTGAATTTGGTGACTCCCAAACGATTACTGTTACTGCTCCCTCCGGTGTGCAGAGTGTTACAGTTCAGGCTGTAGCTGACGGCACTACACAAGAAATTAGAGCTGAAGTAACTACTCAGGATGATTGTGCAGTAGCTGTAAGAGAGTTTCAGTCCCCTGATGAATGCCCTGGTTGTGTGCTAAATGTCAGTCAGTTGACGGTAGGAGAGTGCTTCTTTGATGGCACTAATAGTTTCTCTAGATTATTGGTTGAGGTGTTTTGGTTTGACTTGACATCACCAGATGATATTCGTGTCACTGTCGGTGGTCAAACTAGGCTATTACCTCAAACCGCCTATACTGGCACCGATACTGTTAGCTTTATTGTGCCTTCAAATGGATCAGTGAATAACCTGGTGAGGGCGGAGTTTGTCAGTGATCCAACATGTTTTGGAGAAGATACTTATGACGCTAGGGACGAATGCGAAGAATTGAGAGATTTAACTTTAGAAAAATATGTAAGTAATGATTGTCCAATGCTCAATGAACAAGTCATTTATACCCTTATAGTGAGACATCAAGGAGATGATTTCGATGCTACTGGTGTGACGGTACAAGATGTGGCACCGCCAGGAGTTAATTTTGTTCAGACAGTTTCTGTCTCTCAAGGTACATTTGATGGTAGTGTCTGGAACATTGGTACACTTTCATTTGGCGATGAGGTTATACTAGAATTTTCAGCTACGGTAGACCAAGTGGGTGTGCACTACAATACGGCAGAAATAACCGTAATGAACGAGAATGACTCAGACTCTACTCCAGGAAATGGTGTTGAAGGAGAAGATGATCTTGATCAAGCTTGTGTGACTGTTCCCATCCCTATCTGTGATGGAGAAACCGTAGATATAAGTGCAGAGAGTGGTTTATTTAATTACCAATGGTTCAGAGATGGTGTGCTGATTCCTGGAGCTAATACGCAGACCATTACTGTAGGTGAGCCTGGAGAGTATACCTATACTGCAACACGAACAGCGGCAGGCGAGAATGATGTCAATCCTTGCTGCCCAGTAAAAGTAGAATTAGATAACTGCGATTGTGACATACTTATTTCTGATGTCAACTTTGTACCATGTGTAGAAGATTTGAGGGAAGTATCGACCGTCGTAAATGTGTGTGTAGATTGGTTTGATCAAACACCAAATAGTACCATCACTGTTCAAGCAACAGGTCCAACTACCAACACAAATGCTATGTTCAGCATTACCTCATCAAGCGGTAGCAATTGCTTTGACCTTAATGTAGCTGTAGACGAAAGCATCTCTATCACTGCATCCATTGAGAATTGCCCGGTGACCGATCAAGTCAATGTGAATACACCAACGTATTGCTTTGATTGTAATGTGGCTATTGATAATGTAAATATAACCAGGCAGTGTTTCTTTGACGAAAATCTTATGCTCAGTCGATTTGAGTATACAGTTGATTTCTCATGGTCTGGATTGAGTGTTGGAGATACTTTGGAGCTAGTTTCTTCAGGAAATAACTTCTTGTATCCGGTTCCATCGGCATCAGGTTCTGATCAGTTTGCATTTACAGGAGTTGCCAATGGTATGGTTCAGAATGTAATCTTATACGATCGGGCTAACCCCAATCTATGTGTAGATCAATTTCAGTTTCAGGCGCCTGAAAATTGCGATCCGCCAAGATGTGAATTAACCATTGAGGATGTAATTCCTGGTTTCTGTAACCAAGATGAAACACAACAAGTTATAGTGACGGTGTCCTGGCAATTTGCAGAAATAGGTGACGTTGTTCAAGTGACACTGAATGGAGAAACTCAAAGCTCGGGAGCCATTACAGCTGGAAATGCTGTTTCTGGTGGTCGCAGCTTTACATTCAATGTAGATCAAAATACCTCTGGAAATGTCGAGGCATTCTTTACAAACCTTTCAACCTGTAGGGCATCTGTGCCCTATGAAACAGGACCTTGTCCGCCGTGTGAATTGTTTGTGTCAGATCCAATCTTTGGGCTGTGTGAATACAATCCCGATAGCATGTGGTACGAATACGAAGTTTGTTTTGATATCACTTGGAATAACCTCAGAGGAGAAGACGGAATTTTTATCGAGCCGGGAGATTACAATCAATTACCTGGTCCTCAGGAGTCTACTTTCATTCGTTTAAATGGGCGTGAGTCTGGATCTCAAAGAGCATGTATTCGACTCGTAGGTGACGGAGCTATTGGTAGAGAAGTAAGTATTAATACAGGTATTAGTGGATGTGGAGCAGATGTGGTTTTTGACTCCCCTGAGTGTATTTTTGACTTAGCTCTAATAAAAACAGTATCAGCTAGTACGGAACAGCCGGTGAAGCCTGATGCTCTGATGACCTTCGATATCGAAGTGGTCAACCAAGGAACTATCGATGCATTCGATATTGAGCTTGTTGACTATATTCCTGATGGACTTATTTTGGAGGATGCTGATTGGAGGTTATCCGCAGCAGACGAAGCAGAACTAATAACGCCAATCCCAAGAATCAATGCAGGTCAATCTGCTATTGTTCAGATTACCTTCAGATATGATACAGAATTTGATGGAACATCGGCAATTAATTATGCTGAAATAACTGGAGCGGATAGTGATGAGGATCCTAATAATCCGCTACCAGTGGATGAGGATAGTACGCCAGGTGACAATAAAGGAGAAGATGAGCTTCCTGTCGACAATAAAATATTTGACAATGAAACAGGGGCTCCACAGGATGATGATCTCGATAGTGATGATTATGACCCGGCGCTGATATTCTTATGTCCTAATGAGAATTGTTTCCCTGTCAATATCAGGGATCGAAGGGTTGAGTAAAACGGGTCTTGATAAAGTATTATTATCAAGAAACCGACGAGTATATATTATGGAGCATAAGTATTAATATGGTGAATTTCCTGACTTTGCTCCACGGTTAATTAGTTGTACAGTACTCAATGGTTCACAGTTTGAAAGTTGTGAAGAGTTGGGTAGATATGAGAAAAGATGTAGGCATAATGATGCCGACAATAATATTGGCAGGAAACTTGTCCGCTGCGAGTATAAGTGGATGATTCAGCTAAATATTGAATCTTTGGTTTACGGGAGAGGTTTATAACCTTGTATTGCTAGAGCTTACTTTCTATTGCTCTGCTTGAATGATGATAACTATTGTTTTTCCCAATTCAGTTCTGGTTATTATATATTGAATAGAACAAAAAGGAAGTGTTATTTAACATAGGAGCTGAGCCGTAGTCACTATTTATTTAATGTAGATACAATGATGTTGAATAAATAGCGCTAAGTGCCTATTGGTCTCTATGCAATTGAGTTTGAAAAGGAAATATTGTTCATTTTTAATGCGAAACCGAAGCTCAGAATGGGGTCAAATTGATTTTGGCATAAAATTTGGACTGAAAAAAGATGGACAATGGAGATATTTATTTCTTTTCGCTTTTGTCGCAAGGTTTATTCCCCCCCCAATTTTTTAGTAGAATAGAAGTTTTCGAACCGGGATTAGAATTATCTCTGTTTGTTTTAAATGCAAATTTTAAATTTTGGTCCAGGTTTATCGGTGCAATAAGTTTTGTTAATGGTTAAATATAGGTCGTTAATGGTATTAATTTGTAAATTTAGGTCTGGTGTTACAACCATTGGTAATTGTAAATTATTTATTGAGAAGAATTGGCGACAAAAATTAATTTCATAGAGGCTCACAATTTGTTTGAGTTCATATTGTGCGAGGATAGTACTGATAAATATTGTAATTGTTTAAGCTTAGAGGCACACTAGAATTTGAAAAAACGATTAGTAAATAGAGAATTATGAATCAAGTTTTTACCCAACAATTTAAAGGTAAAATGGATGGGGAAGCACCTGCAAGTGTTGCCTCTTTAGAGTATTTCGATGTCGCAGAATATGGCACGAAAGTTCAGGGTACCTACAAGCACCAAAAGAATATTAGAGGGATACAAAACAATGCCTTATATAATTATCATTTTTGCAAAAGAAAATCAAGAGAAATGAGCAACTTTTACATGAGTCAATTGACGCGGAGATTAGGTGTCCTACTTAGTCTTTGGGTTGTTTTAGTTTTGGGCGGTATGCAATCTGTGTTCGCACAGGATCCATGTCCTACAGATGTTTATACCATTTGTGATGACGGGATAGAGTCTATAATTTTAGAAGCTGCCCCGGATTTGACAAATATCGTATGGTTCAATGATATGGATGAAATCGTAGGTAATGGATCGCAACTGATCATTACTTCATCCATTGCTGGATTAGAAGATGGGATGGCATCATTTTATTATGAAGCAGAGGATGGGGATGAATGTCCGGCAGAACTATGCTGCCCTGTCATGATAGAAACAGAATCATGTAATAGTCCGCCAGAACTTGGTTTTTTTGATTGTACTTGTGTAGAAGGAGAAGGTACTAACAGAGTTGATCTAGTGGCTGCTACCGTACCTGACAACGATCAAATATGTATCGATTTGAATAACGAGGGTATCATACCTGGAGAGGTTGACTCTGCAGAGGTGTGGTTTTTTACTCGTTCGGGTGCTGCTGATCGTCCTACTTCTGTAACTTTTACGTCTGATAATGGATTTACAGACAATCAGGTAACAGCTGAAGGTATTCCTGCTGGTGGAGGTGGATACTATTACAGAACAGTTTTCCCTGCAGATGTAGGTCAAATATGCGTACAAACAAGTGGTGCCATAATGAATGCTCGTTCATTAGGGGCTTTTGTTTTTCAATCTACCCCAACTGACTTGGGGGGCTTTTCTTTTGAATTTGTTGGTGATTTTATTTGGCATAATGGTGCAGGAGAAGACTGTTATAATACAGTAGCACCTCTTACTCCTTCAGATGTGCCTAATACTGTAACCGTTCAGGTAGCGGTTGACGATTTGGAGCCTAGTGATCCTAGAACGGTTGATTTTTCATTTATTGCTGGTGGACAGACTTATAACTTTACTGAGTCTGGTCCTACATTTTCTATTGGTGAATTGGCTGTATTTGAGTTTACTCTAAACAATGTTCCTGCTTCAGCAGATGAACTACAGGTCGAAATTTGCTCAGTAGCAGAAAACAATGGGCAATCTGCTTTTCCTACTGGTGTGATCGTTGATAGATCTGCAGCATGTGAATGTGATTTCGATTTGGCATTGAGAAAAACATTGACCTCCATTGGACCATTTGTGCCCGGAGACGATGTGACATTTACTATTGAAGTATTTAACCAAGGTGAGTTAGAAGCTACAGATATACAAATATCAGACTACATTCCAGAAGGCTTCACGCTCAATGATGCCAACTGGACGGAATTGGCCGGAGTGGCAACTTTAAACAATACCATTCCTAGTTTGGCTCCTCAAGCTTCAACAACGGTAAACATTAGCTTCACTATTGATGCCGATTTTGAAGGGGATCAAATTGTTAACTTTGCAGAAATCAGTGCTGCTAGTAACTTTCTTGGGGAACCAGATATTGATAGCACCCCGGATGATACAAATGGAAATGATGCCGGTGGTAGTCCAGGTACCCCTGCTGATGATGCCATAAATGGAGATGGTACTGGTCTAGTGGATGGAACAGATCCCGTGACAGATGAGGATGACCACGATCCAGCCCCGATTATGGTATTGCAAACCTTTGACCTTGCACTTTCAAAAGAATTGAATACCACAGCTACTCCAGGCCCTTTTGATCTAGGAGATGAGGTTACTTTTACAATTACTATTTTTAATCAGGGAACCATAGAGGCAACTAATATTCAGATAGCTGATTATGTGCCAGACGGGTTAGTTGTGAATGATGCCAATTGGAGCTATGATGGTACTACAGATCAAGCTTTTCTAACCAATCCTATCCCTAGCTTGGCAGCACAGGATTTTACAACTGTAGATATCACCTTTACGATTGATTCTGAGTTCATGGGCAATATGATCAGAAACTGGGCTGAAATTTCCGATGCAGATAATGCGCTAGGCCTAGATGATATTGATAGTGATCCAGACTCTGATAATTTTAATTCACCAGGTGAAACCAATGATCTAAATGATGATAATGTAGTAAATGAAGATGGAAAAAATGGAGGCGATGAGGATGACCATGATCCTGCTCAAATTATGATCAATCAGGTATTTGACCTTGCTTTGAGAAAAAGAGTGGATCCATCTAATCCTGGACCATTTACCCCCGGCTCTAATGTTACCTTTACCATAGAAGTAATTAATCAGGGGACACTAGATGCACAGAATGTTCAAATAACAGATTATGTGCCAGCTGGCTTGACTTTGGCGGATCCTAACTGGACTTTGGGGTCAGGTTCAAGAGCAACACTTATAACGCCTATACCAGAAATAGCCGTAGGTAATACCGTATCCTTAGACATTACATTTACTGTCGATGCATCCTTCATGGGTGACATGATTCGAAACTGGGCTGAAATTAGCCAAGCTTCTAATGAATTAGGCTTGGATGATATAGATAGTACTCCTGATGGAACCAACTTCAATCAAGCAGGCGAAACAGATGATTTAGCTGATGACGATGTCGTCGATCAAGATGGAACGAATGGTGGTGATGAAGATGATCATGATCCTGCAGAAATAATGATAGAACAGGTTTTTGATCTTGCCTTAACCAAAAAGATAAATACCAACTTGACGCCTGGCCCTTTTGCCCCAGGTGATGCAGTTACTTTTATTATAGAAGTGTTCAATCAAGGAAGCGTAGATGCCTCTAATATCCAGATTACTGATTACATCCCGGCTGGATTGACATTAGCAGATGGTGGATGGACTCAAACAGGGGTGGTTGCTACATTAAATACCCCAATATTGTCATTGCAGGCTCAGGAGACTACAACAGTCAATATTACATTTGATGTCATTCGCTCTGATGAACAGCCTGCTTCAGAGTATGTTGAATATGTTAATTGTTACGACACAATTTATTATCAGGTTGGGGTCACTGCACCTGAGCCTACTGCATATGAAAAAGATTTAAAACCTGGAGAAATACAATTCGAAAGGAACTCAATTGATC
>JAOXNT010125011.1:0-11897 GCA_028565815.1 Cletocamptus dominicanus | reverse complement strand
ATTGCTCATGGATACGATCCATCTTGTTCTCCCGACTCAGCACCGATATCCGTGCTCCCAAGAGGGGAATAATCGATTTGGAAGGAATGGACATAATCATGGCTATGGAAAAGGCGATGCTGTAAATCCCATTACTAGCTGCTCCTTCATAGCCTGTCACCATCACCTTATCAATCTGAAAAGCCAACTGAGCACTCAATGCAGCAAGTATGCCATAGAACGCATAGCTCGTCATTTGTCTCATTCTATTCTTAGTCACAAAACTCCAGTCGATCTGTATCTGAAAGGCCCCCAAGCGCCAAGTATATAATACAAGACCAATTAAACTCACAACTTTTAAGCCAATAAACAGCCACTTAATCTCATAAGCCCCCATCACATCATATACAGAAAGCAGGATACATACCGGTAAAATAATTTTTTGCAATAGATCTTTGAGAAGATAAGGAACAACCACCCGCTGAAAGTTGGCCAAGTACTTTTCCGTCTGGGCTATAAATATCGTCATTATCAGCAAAGCCAGTATCTCAGGCAGATTATCACTAAAGATCTTGACATCCATGCTGATGAGTCTCAATAAGCCATAGAAAACATCTTTAAAAAAAAAGCTCAGCAGTGCAAAAATGAATAGTCCTATCGAGAGTAAAAAATAAAGCAAACCAAGAAAGCCATGTTGTCGACCGGAAGGGTCACTGTTGAATTCTGGAAAGAAACGAATAGTCAAGGCCTGAACACCCAAATTGGCCAATGGGGATAACAACACTGCCGTTGCAATTAAAAACTGAATCGTACCGTATAGCTCAGTATCCAGTGGATAAATCAAAAGCGTGCTTAGCATGCCAATGGCTATGCCTATCAGCATGAGTACAGATTTTTTTCCCGATTGTCGCGCGACTACACCCATTGGGTCCCAAAGGTCGGTATGATTAAGTATATTTACATAATGAATAGCAAAACTCGCTCAGTTATAATTCGCCCTAATACACATTTAGGTCGTAATAACGAACAGCTGGGTCATAAATGAATCCTGTAATCGATATTCACATTGAAGTGCAACTTATTTAAAAAATGGAAAGCTATGGGGTCTTTCAAAACCAAGAATTCTTGAGGCAAAATTTGAAGGATGTCCGTATCTTTCTCAGAAAGCTAAAGGGCATACTTTCCGGGCGAATGGACACTACAATGAATCAAATGTCACTATGACGAAAGAAACTATACAAGTAACACAACCCTTCTTACCTCCACGAGAAGAATATAATAAGTATGTCGATGAGATCTATGATCGTAACTGGCTGACCAATAACGGCCCACTAGCACAAGAGTTGGAGTACAAACTTGCCGAGTATCTCAAAACCGATGGTCAACTGAGTTTTGTGAGTAATGGTACTATAGCCTTACAGATAGCCATCAAGGCACTAAAGCTGAGGGGAGACATCATTACCACGCCCTTTTCCTATGTGGCAACGACGAGCAGCATTGTTTGGGAAGGATGCAACCCAGTATTCGTCGATATCGACCCTGAGTCACTGAATATCAATGCAGACAAGATCGAGGAGGCCTTAACACCCTCTACGAGTGCTATTCTTGCTACCCATGTCTACGGCATTCCCTGTGATGTAGAAAAAATCCAGAAAATAGCTCATAAGCATAAGCTGAAAGTCATTTATGACGCCGCCCATGGTTTTGGCACTAAAATTAATGATAAGAGCATTTTTGATTTTGGCGATATTAGTACCTGTAGTTTTCATGCGACTAAACTTTTTCACACGATAGAAGGAGGAGCGGTGTTTACAAAGGATCCTAATCTCCATAAACGCATTCAATACAAGCGGAATTTTGGTCACGACGGTCCACTTGAGTTTTATGGAGTGGGCATCAATGGAAAAAACTCAGAATTCCATGCCGCCATGGGCTTGAGTGTATTGCCGTATATGGATGAGATTTTAAAGCGACGTCAACAACAGTGTCTTTACTATGATGAACGTCTAAATACAAAAGAAATAACGAGACCTCATTGGTCTCCAGACGTCACGTATAATTTCGCCTATTATCCATTAATAATGAATTCAGAGAACACATTAATAAAGGTAAAAGAAGCCCTAGAACAAGAGAACATTTTTACCCGACGTTACTTTTATCCACTGCTCAGCACCTTAAACTATGTAGAAGGTGATCCTCTTGCTGTGGCAGAAAGTGTGTCCAAAAGAATCTTGTGTCTTCCATTATTTCATACCTTATCAAAGAAGTCTCAAGATAGAATATGCACTATCTTAACTGACAATCTAATATAGATTACTGTATGAAACCAATTATCATTTTAGGCTTTGCGCGCTCAGGAACGAGTCTCTTAAGAGCCATTTTAAATGCACATGAATCAATAGTTATTGCACCAGAGTGCGGTTTTGCACAATGGCTTTATTCTAAATATCGAGATTATAATTCAAGCTATTATGACATTGAACTTTATGAGGGAATTAGCAAAGATGTATACAATTCAAAAAAATTTGAAACGTGGTCTATTGATCAAGATGAAATATTTAGTTATCTACGCTATAAACAGCCCAAAAATTATGCTCAAATAGTTGAAAGTATCTACAAGCTATATAGCCAAAAGAATAAACCTGGTTATTCAAGATGGGGAGACAAGAATAATTATTACCTAAATCATTTGGACATTCTTCCAGATATATACCCAAATGCTACTTATATCCTCATTATCCGCTCCATTCTAGATGTCTGCGGATCCTTGTTTCGAATAAATAAACAGAATATAAAATCTAAATACAAACCGAGATATACCAATAATGCATATAAAATTGCTGATGAATGGAAATCACTTAATAATTCTGCAATATCATTTCTTAAAAGCCTTAATCAGGACCAAAATATTATTCGCTATGAACGGCTAGTCACCGATCCTAAACCCACAATTCGAAAAATATGTAACATTTTGGATATAGATTTCAGTATAAAAATGACCTGTCCTCAAAAAAACAACTCATTAAAGGAACCTGAAGAGTACCACTCTTGGAAGAAAAAATTAAATGAGCCTATATCAATCAAAAATATTGATAGCTACAAAGAAGTCATAAAAGACCCCAAACTCTTAAGACATTGTAGACTAACTGAAAAGCAAGTATACAATACAATTCGCTCTACTTAAAAAGACTAGAGTAGACTTGATCTTTAGTACCAGGAGTATACTCTTCCTTCACTAATTGATTATTACGCCTGCGCTCCTGAATACTTAGCGGTTTAATAATCTTCTCATCTCCACAATTTATATCCATATCATGAACGAAATAGCCGAAATCCTGCATATGATCAAGTATTGTATTCCCTTTTCTCAAAAACAATCTTGCTCCAGTAGCTAACAAATAATATATATTGTTGCCAGCTTGTGGCCGGAGTGAAGGAAAGAAAGCAACGGACACATTACTCAAAACTTCAAAATATGCTTTTGGCTTCATAAAATCAACAATAGGATAAAACTTATCTCGAAAATTCCGTTTTCCATATTCTAATATTTTATCTCTATGCAATTCATCACCGTAACTTAATGGAACAATAACTCGATTAATATTATCAAGGACTAATTTATTACTCAAAAGGTTAAAAGCATAAAAATGATTATTTGTTTTAGCCGCACTATTTCCTACCAAAACATCAACACCCTTGTATTGACATCTGTAGTCTATTGTGCTAAAATCTTTGGCAAAATACCTAAAATACTTAAGCCTTGCATCACTCTCAAATGAATTCTTTAGCAACTCATAATCATATTTATTCCAAAAACAAAAATAATCCAATTCACGAATAAAGTGTCTGTACTCAACACTCGCCGGACTTTTTCTTTTTTGTAAAAAGTTTATTAAGTACAAAATACGTTTAAGACTATACTTATTAACACCGCCCTTATCATACAAATTCATCTTACCTAATCTTGCGAGCTCCATATACAAATCACTACCATAGAATACCCAATATGTAGGTGCTCCAAATATTTTCTTTAAACGATTAGCTAAAAATGCCTTATCAGGCGATAAATAATGCACCACAATGGCTTTGACACTATCCGGACATATCTCCAGTGCCATTTTAACTGTATCTCGTCGCTTTATATCAAAAGGATATACTCTTTCTAAGCCACTATCAATATATTTAAGGTCCTCAAGACGACCCCTTGTTTTTACCAAGAAGATATTCTGGCCAGGGTAAGCCTTCTCTATATTCTTGTAAAACTGATTAATAAAACTATGTGCGCCTACAATATGTATATACATGATATCGACTATAAACACAAAAATACACACTTAATATGATACTTGAAATTCTTTCAAGATCACAAGATACATATAAAAGATGGCTGCAAAGCTAGAAATAGGGAGTCGGGACCCCTAAACACCCTATATGAGAATAAATGTGCAACAGTCCCAATTGCCTGATTACAATCGCTTTGCTTCGTAAGCACCCAATTTATTTAAGCCGAACAACCACAAAATGTAATAGCAAGAAGTTGATATCTTTGTAGGTCGAGTTGTGCGGGTTTTCTCTGCATACTTCTCAAGTCAGAGTTGTCACTTTCTAAAATGTCCAAAACAGTACCTTTAACTTGTTAAAATGCTATCATTGTGCTACCGTAAACTAATAAGCATGTTCGAGCATCACAAACCTGTTTTATAAAGTAAATTATCATGAGTAGATCTGATCGTAGCCTAGTGCATATAGGCGTCATAGTAGATAATGAGTTTGATAACGACATACGTGTCAAAAAAGAAGTGGACGCTCTTTTAGAAATGGGCTTTAAGGTCTTGGTTCTTTGCGTAGGCTTCTCTCCTAATAAGAATGAAGACAGTGCGCACGACAACCTGATTATCCACAGAATACAAGTAAAGCACGTATTTTTCAAGTTAGCCAAAGCACTTTACAACTTTATACCACTCTATCCGTATCTCATTCAATATCACACAAAAAAATTTATTACTAAATACCAAATCGACATCATTCATGCGCATGACCTTTACATGAGCCTACCTGTGCGGAAGGCTATCACGCAGACGAAAAGAGATGTCCATTTGATATTGGATCTACATGAAAATTTTCCACTAGCCATGCTCACCTATGACTGGACTCAAAAAGGCCTAAATAAATTTTTAGTGCGTCCTCAAAAATGGTTGCAAAAAGAACCCATTTATCTAAAAGCCGCCGATAGCATTATTACTCTATCTCAGCACTATAAGAATGAACTTCTCGAAAAATATCCGAATCTCATAGCAAGCAGAATATTCATATATCCTAATGCTATTGATATTAGGCGCTTCAACAGTTTTGAGATAGATAGAAGCCAACCCAAATTCCCAGGGTTTTCCTTCCTCTATTTCGGAGTCGTCGCTCGGAGACGGGGTATCTTCGAAACACTCGAAGCACTTGCCAAGGGCCTTCAGAAGAATCAGAACTTACACCTTGTTGTCATTGGCCCACTGAACAATATCGATAAGAACAATTTCATGGAACGCATTCAAAAGCCCGATCTGAAAGGCCATGTAGATTACATATCATGGATAGATATAAGCGATCTTGTTACTTACCTTTACAGAGTTGACGCATGCCTGTCACCCTTGGAGGTCAATGCGCAGCACAACTCGGGAGTTGCCAATAAGGTCTATGAGTATATGTACGGGGCAAAACCTATTATTGCCTCCAACTGCATTCCTCAAGCAGAATTGGTCAATAATGCATCTTGCGGACAAGTCTATAATACCCGAGACGAATATGTTGACGCTCTCACATACCTCGCCGATAATCCAGAAAAGGCAAAGCAATTAGGTAAAAATGGCCGTAAATATTTATTGAAAAAATTCAGTTTTGAAAGCATGAAAAAACTATTACTTCAATCATATAAATACCAAATTGAAGCACTAAAGAGTAAGCAAAACTAGCAAATGGTTGACCCTTATAAACCCGAAATAAGGAATTAATGAAAATTTAATGCGCTCTGCAATGCATCCTGAATTCTGTAAAGTGTCTGAAAATTTGAAAAATTATTTCTTTCTATCCGTTCTCTTATCTGATTCAAGGGAGATCCTTAGATTCAAGGAGCAATATAATGAACACACTCTAAGCACATATAAAATGAAATTCTAATACATAAAAATGGAAATATATCCAGTTATTTAGTAAGCAATTTTTTCAATAATAAACTGATTGCCTCTAAAAATTGTCTCCCCAATAGAATCTGCCTTTGAGGACATAAAATCATTTACGGCCTTTGTAACTCCATCATCCCACCAACCTTTTAAATTATAGTCATCGCCCGTGATATAACCCCCGACTTTTACCTTTTTCCATGAATTCTGTAAATCCTCCATAACAAAATCATAGAGATGGTTTCCATCGATGTATACCCAATCTAAACTTTCATCTTTAAATGCGCTTAATCCCTGTTTTGATATTTCTCGCTTGATTTCCAAAATTCCTTCCGAAATTTCACTGGTAAATCTTTCACAAACGGATTTGTATATTTCATCCATCTTTTCTTGACTTCCTTCGCTTCCACCATACCAGGCATTGGCGTAATCTTCCACGTATAAGTACGGATCTATCAAAAAAAGCTTTTTTGGCCTAGTCTTAGTCAAAATGCGCTCAGAAAAATCGCCCTTCCAGGCTCCTATCTCCGCACATAAAGCACCCTTGGGCATTTTACTCAAAAGAAAATTTCTCGGATTAGAGTTTGGGGTTAACACGCCACCGATCTTTTTTAATATATCTTTTATCATATCCATCAAATATCAACCATTCCATATATGGCACTTATCGAAAATAAATATCTATAACTAAACAAATATAGACAATTTCTATAATTTATCATATCAGATAAATTCCTACATCTTTATTCTCATAATGAGTTACTTTTACCTGTAATATTATCCATTCCAAACTTCTCCACAGCCTCCATAAAGATCTCCACACTGATCAGTTTCATCAGATTTTCCATACGGTGCATGCTGACGCCCGGGCGCTGAAAACTCTGTATGTATTTTTGCCACGGCGTCCTGTCGAGTAGCGGAGACAGATGCATAGAATCATAATCTAAAAAAGCCTTCATCTCCTCACTGCTGATAAGATCCTCAAACAGAGGCCGATAATCCCAAGCATTCTGCAAGGCGGTTTTCTTCTTGAAGCCCATCTTCGTTCCAATCTTCTTGCGCAGCCGATCGGATTGTGCCCAGTAATACTTGGCGTAGAAAGGAATCCAATCCAAGCCCTTCTTGGGGACCATATTGACGCCGGCCCAGTCGTTTTTCTCTGCCGCTAGCTCTGGATCCATGGCATAGACCACATGGCGCATATATCGGGATAGATTAAATTTCCACTGCACTGGAATCTGCACGGCTTTTTCCAGGTTACGTCTCAATAACAATGGAGAAAAACTCGGAATGACCGACATGCAGGCATTATTGGCCGTGCTGGCATAGTTGAGCCAATTATTAATATCGAAACGGTCCACTTGTATGGCCACAGGCGCATCTGCATAAGAATCGATCTCACCTTGGATAAATTCTGTGAGATAAGATCTTGACTGCGCTTTGATATCTCGTCGGTAAGTCTCTGAAAAATGCGCATCCTCATAGTTTTTACTCAAAGCACGCATAGAGAGAAATAGATCAATGTTAAAGCGTTTTGGCTCGCGGTATAAGTTGATCATATACTGCTCATCCCACAGTCCATTTTTATAAAACTGCCCTTCAGCGCCGTTGATACTGGCTGCGCCCCATTCGTTCTGCCGTTCACGCATGTACAGGATTCTACCCACTAGATATCCTGGTTCTTCACATGAAGAGAGAAGTACGCCACGCTTAAAATGATCCCCAAATCGACTGGTATAATCCTTCTCCAAGCGGATATTATGATGATCTATCCCATGCCTTTGGGCCATCTTTTTGGTCTCAACCACTTCAAAAAAATCATCTTTCCCAAATATGGACGTCTTGAAATTCAGGTCTTGGCTGGTATAGGAAGAAACCAACATCCGCGTATCCTGTCCCATTGTAAAGTCAACACACGGAGGTCCGACTTCATCGTGGATAAGTCTGGCCGTCTCTTGGATACTCTCCACCATTTCGTCTACACTTTCGTCAAATGATCTGGTTGTGAATCTCTGTGGAAAATCCCAATATTTATCTGTTTCCAGTTTATCTCGATAGCTGTAATGGGTTGCTGGGACGAGCTTAGTCACCCCTTCCAGCAGATTTCTGTAGGTGATGACGTAATAGCGCCACATGAATTCATTCAGCGCATAGGGATCCACCTTGGCCTCGGCCCAAGCACCACAGATCGCAGCAAAGGGTGTAAAAACCAAGACTTCATCGTTCTCAAAAATAAAATTGGTTTTGTACTTGATAAAATCATTGATCACATGATAAGTGCCTGTGCTTGCATCGTACCACTTTACGACAAAGTGACCATCGAGGCGATTGGGAAAGGCCTCCTTGTTCTGTTGGTATAGAGACCATAACTCTTGCGCTGAATACCGCTTAGTCTCATGAAGGTCAAATACTACGCCCTCTAAGACCATCCAGCTTCCATCTGTATGCTGATAAAAGCACTGATCTGCTTGTCGGCCAAAAGTAAGGACAAGGCACGCCTCATTCTGAACCCTCGAGCGGATAGACGCGTAATAGGCTCCATAGACCTCCTCGCACACAGAGACTACATGATCCGTGATGCGCTTCCTGTGCTGTGATTCTTTTGGCTTTTTGTTGATAACTAATAATGCTGCTGACATACTGTATTTACAATCTCCCTATTTTCTTTAATGCTTTATACTTGACGCGATACATCCTGATGACATTAGGGATGCTCAGCTGTCGCTCAAATCTATCGGCGTACTCCTGAAATATTGATTTCCCTGTCAACTGATGCATCATTCTGAGTTGAGTGACATGCAGTTTTTGGTATAAAATAGTACTCGGATCGATGTCCGCATACCAAGGTGCTTTACACAGATTATAACGTGACCAATACCCGAGATCAAATTCAGGCAATATATTCGCGACCGATTGAATGCCCTCATCCAGTATCTTTTTGGCGAAAGCCTCCTGGGGAAAGACACGCACATAATCACTCACGCCACAGAGCGCAAAGATCATCCCATTGAGCACCAAGGTCGGCACCTCAGCCGTGTACTCTTCATAAAAAGGCCCCCATTCTGTAAAGGAAGTGACACCACCATCCTGGACTGGTATGGTAAAGGATTTCAGTGCTTGCTTCGCCTGCTCCGCATACTGGGCATTCTGAGTCACTTGATACGCGCGGAGCAGAATAGAGATCCCCCTGCTCTGCGAGAAAGCGGACTGCCATGGCCCGGGATTCTGATAGGCCGGTAGAGCGACATCCGTCATCCAGCGCAGACCGAGCTCTTCAGAATAGTCTCCATGCTCTGAAAACCAGTCTGCAAACTTCAGGAAGCGGCTCAAATCATCGTCCGACTTTGTCTTCAGATAAGTATGCCATATACTGAGCCCCATCTGACCGATGGAAATCGGAAAATAAACGTAGTCCTTGTCCTGGACGTCGACATAAGTCTTGTTGATCGGGATTCCATTTTCATCAAATTTCTTAATGAGCGCCTGAGATTTCCCGGCGGCAACACTATCTTCTTCAAAAACAAAATAGTATTCACCCAGTTGAGAGCTTAGCATATCCTTGGCAAGTCGATAACCCGGATCATTCATGCGCTTTATGTCCGAACGCATCTTACCCAACATAAACCACGCTTTCTTGAGACTTGACATGCTTCAAAATTACAATAAAGCATTTGCATAAAGCATTATCGTTATATATAAAACTCAGAAGAAGACTCCTTTCTAAGATAAGCATCGATTTTACGAGCTTGGGTCGTCAGAAAAATAATCTTGGCTTGAGCTCAGTATAATCAGATAAATCGCGATAAAAAACAGACCTTTGGCGAGAAGGAGTATCAGATTATGCGCAAGTTTCTATTGATCACTTATTACTGGCCACCTGCCTCAGGACCCGGCGTGCAGCGCTGGCTAAAGATGTGTAACTACATCGAAAAGTACGGTTGGCAACCCGTCATTCTGACAGTGCAAGATGGGAGCTATCCTGCTACCGACCTCAAGCTCACTAAGGAAATAAAAGACCACTGGAAAGTCTTTAAGACGAAGTCTCTAGAGCCCATCGCGCTGTACAATAAACTACAAGGGCAAGACCCTAAAAAAAGCGTAGTTGGAATCGATCAGAGCAGTGAAGAGCCATCAGTTTTCAAGCGCTGGGTCACCACCTTCGGCATCTATCTACGTTCCAATGTCTTTATACCCGATGCCCGTATCGGCTGGAAATATTATGCCTTTCCCAAAGCCAAGAAGATACTCCAGAGTATGGATATAGAAGCTGTAGTTACTACTGGGCCTCCTCAGAGCACCCACTTGATCGGTCTTCAGTGCAGTCAGAAACTCGGTATTCCTTGGCTCACAGACTTTAGAGATCCCTGGACTACAGCCTATTACAATGCGAATCTTAACCGCAGCTCCAGAGCGATAAAAAAAGATAAGAAACTGGAAGACGCCGTTCTACAAAGCGCTAATGCAGTATCCTGTATTTCCCCCGCCATGGTCTATGAATTTCAAGATCGCAATCAACACATTGAGTTAATATACAATGGATTTGACCCGGCGGACTTTGAGCATGTTACTGCGAATAAGAGTAGTGAATTTTTTGAAATGCACTATGTCGGGACACTCAAAAACTTAGAGATTCAAGAGGATTTATGGACGTCCATTCAAGAACTCCAGAAGGAAACTGATGGCTTTCGCCAAAAATTTCGCTTGCATTTCACAGGAAATATTGCCCCTTCCGTAAAAAGAAGTCTCGAGGAATTTGAGCTTCTTGACATATGTATTTTTCACGGTTTTGCGAGCCATGAGGAAGCTATTCAGCGCATGCATGATGCTCATCTGCTCCTACTGATCATTGCAGAGCTACCAGGCAACAACAAAGTCATCACTGGCAAGATATTTGAATATCTCGCTAGCAACACTGATATACTAGCCATCGGGCCTGTGGGTGGTGGTGCAGATCAAGTCTTAAAGAAAGCCGGAAGAAATGGCATCCTTGACTATCGCCAGAAGAAGGACTATAAATCCTATATCAACGACCGATTCCAGAGATGGAGTAAGCATCCCACTAGCTTTAATCAACAAAAACAAAGTGTACCGTCTCTTTTTAGTCGTGATTATCAAGCGAAACAGATTGCCCTGATTCTAGAACGTATTTCTCGGTCAGAATAAGGAAGAATTGCACTCTCAGCATTATTTCATGTCGATACCAAGAGTTTCAGACTCATAAGATTCTTAAAATGTAAGGACAATACGGAAGCCTGAATGCTAAATACCATGCTAGCTCTAAAAGCAACAACTTTCAGACAGCTTCAGTGCTTCTTTATTCCTCAAAAGGATGCTTTGCCAAAGGCAACTTGGCCAGTGGATGGCCATCCTCTGGTACGCCGGATGGCTCCGCATTGCGGATATCATGAACGATCTGGATGGCTCTCCGAGCGTCTTCCAGCCCAAAGCCCTGTCCATCCAAAATATGCTCGTAGCTGCGTGTATGCAATTCTGTAAAGCCTCCGCTAAATTCAAATTCCTCGTCACCCAACTTCAATGATCGGTAAGTCCGCATTCCTTTTTCCTTAATCGCTTCGGGAAGCACATCGTAATTGATGCTCAGAAACCACTTGACACGCGCTTGTTCGAGCTCTAGATATCCACTAGCTCGATCGTGCGTGTGAATATGGACCTGATTCTTATTGACGCCACCAAAAACCCACATGAGCATATCATAAAAGTGGACACCAATATTGGTGGCTATCCCACCTG
>JAOXNT010124900.1:0-11912 GCA_028565815.1 Cletocamptus dominicanus | reverse complement strand
CAGGGGCCAGCACCCTTGCCAAGTGGTGAAATTCCTGGTTTATCTGGTGATATTATTTGGCAAGTACGGGCTACCATTGATGCCGCACAGGGTGAAGTGGTCACCAACTGCGTCGTGGTCTCCACCGACGAAATTGAAGACTTGATCTATACCAATGAGTCGTGTACATTTGTACGGGTACCCTACCCCGATCCCACCGTGACCAAAAGCGGACCGCAAATTGCCCAACCCGGTAATATTGTAAACTGGTCTATTGAATACCGTAACACCCAAGAAGAAGATGCACAGGGTGTATATATTATTGAAACGTTACCCGACTTAGCTCCGCAGGACGGTCAAACCGATGTAACCTTTATCAATACTGTCGCAGCCGGTCCTGGACCAGTTAGTTACTTCTATAATGATGCCTCTACTTTGTCCCAACCCCCGTTTGATCCAAACAACCCCACCTCTGGTGGATGGGTTGCAGACCCAAATACATTACCAGTTGTGAACCACATCGCCTACCTAATTGGGGAACTGCCAGGGGAAACCGGACCCTTCCCTATTACCCTTCAAGGTCAATTACTTAATCCTATTTCAGGATTAGAACCAGCTGCGGGAGAGGTTTTTGAAAATTGCGTGGAAATTTTCTCCACTACTATAGATGATGACCTCACCAATAATGAGGACTGTTCGGAAACCCAATTACCTGGGCTTGACATGGCCATTCAAAAAGAAGGAGACCCTTCCGGCGGGTTCCCCGGTATCGCACCAGGAAAACCCATTACTTACACCATCACCTATGAAAATTCCGGTACCGAAAATGCCTGGGGTATTCGCATCGTCGACAACCTAGATGCCAACTTGGATATCAACACTCTCGTCGACACCTTTACCATTGCAGAAATCACCGATGGGGTAGGTATTGCTTCTGAAATGATTGATGATATAGGCGACCCTGTTGCCTTCCAAGTACCAGTTACGCGTGTGATAAGTGGGAATACCATTACTTGGTATCTTGGACTTACCGACGCTCAAACCAATGAAAATGATCCCCTTTACTGGCGTAACTTGGGCTTACAGCCCGGTGATGGTGGCTCTTTTGAAATCACGATTAATGTAAGGGAAGATGTTGCTGATGGTGAAATCATCCAAAACAATGTCTGCGTTGCTTCTGACCTAAGGGAGGACAACGAACCACCAGAAGAATTCTTAGACAATAATTGCGACGATGCCCAGGTTTCCGTGTATCGTGCCGACCTTTTTATCCGAAAATCAGTGATCGACGTGCCCGATCAAGATGAAACCTTTACTGAAGCGGGACATGAACTACTCTACTGCCTGGAATATGACAACATCGGAAACATCGACGCCGAAAACGTCGTCATATCCGAAATCATTCCTGCTGGCACCGAATACATTCCTGGTTCACTTACCCTGCCTCCAGGCGCCAATGTTGAGTTCTTACCGAATGCAGTTAACCCAACTGGATTTGAAGTCACCTTCGACGCTCCGATTCCGGCTCCTGCGACCTTCGACAGTGAATCCGTACAACTCAAACCTACCGCCAATACCCTGAATATTCAAAAACTCAGTGGCTTGGTCGGAGGAGATGATACGTGTTTGACCCTGAATGCCGATGATCGGTTGGGTCTGGCTGCCTCTCCTGCAGGGGATGTGGATGGAAACGGGGTGGATGATTTCTGGATTAGTTCATACCTCTGGGATTATAGCACGCCCAGTAATTCTGCGGTAAACATGGGACGCCTCATATTAGCGATGATGGATACCGATGGAACCTTGCTCGACTGTGATTATCTCGACCCCTTTACCTATCCTCCGCTGGCCTCCCTTCTGCAAGGTTCAGATTACTTTGGGGAATCATTGGAGGTAGCCGATTTCAACGGAGATGGCCAGAATGAATTGATTGTCGGGGCAGGGCTAGATGATGATGGCGGTGGCAACTCTGGAGCCGTGTATATATTCTTCATGGATGCCGATGGGCGTTATGCGACCAATCACGTTAAAATTTCTAAAGCAACGACGGCTCTAGTAGCCACCGACAGCAGTGATGACCAATTTGGAAGGGATGTGACACATATTGGGGACCTGAACGGAGATGGTATACCCGATTTAGCGGTAGGTGCTATGGGGCAAGATGATAATGTAAATACCGCAGATCCTTTCGAACGGACTAACCTGGGTGGATTATACATCTTATTTATGAATGCAGACGGCACGGTATCTACGAATGTACATATCAGCTCAGAAGAATATCCTGCTCTTTGGGATGCCTTGAGACCTACGGGGCCGAGTACCAATGATTTTGGACAGACCACCGGTTGGCGTTACTCCTACTTCGGAGTGTCCGTAGAAGGCTTAGGCGACGTAGATGGGGATGGCGTAAACGACGTAGCCGTTGGCGCCCATTATGATGATAATCCTGCCAGTAACACCTACCGCAATGGATCGGTGAGTATTGTCTTCCTCAATGCAGATGGCACCATGAAAGGGTTCCATGAAATCCAGCATCCGGAAGTACCCGTCAACGCATATAATGAGTTCTGGGGGGCATCTATTGCCAATGTCGGAGACCGAGATGGCAATGGAGTGAATGATATCTACGTTCGTAATGGATACAGCAGTGGCGCGGAAAACGACTTCTTCATTCTGCTCAATACCGATGGTACGGTATTGAGCTTTACCGAAATCACTGCCAATATGCAGAATGGTCCGGGCGGTACCCCGTCAGGTGATCGGTACCACTACAGCCCCATTCCCGACTGGGATGGCGATGGTATCGATGACCTGATCATGGGAGATACCTTGTACAGCTATAGCTCTACCTATCAAGGCGCAGCTTGGATCCAAACGCTGAATGCGGATGGAACCTTCAAAAAAGCGTATCCTCCAATCATGAATGGTGGGCCCGCCCTGACGACCCTGGATGCCAGCGACTATGCGGGACAATCTGTCGTGGAAGTCGGCGATGTGGATGGAGACGGTATTCCCGATCTTGCCGTAGGTGCCTCAGGTTCCGATGAAGGAGAATTGACCTCCGGATCCGTGTACATTCTCTTCCGCAATGCAGATGGTACGATTAAAGATCAACAGCAGATCAGCTTGAATACCGGATTCACCGGTAACTTCCCGCCACTGGAAGACACTGCTCGTTTGGGCGAAACGGGTATGGCCGCCCCTGGAGACCTCGATGGGAACGGAGTGCCCGACCTGATTGTAGGTGCTCCTTATCAGGATGGCGCATCCGTGGATGAAGGAGCGGTATTCATCTTCTATCTGGATGCGGCAGGTATGGTGATAGACTATGCCGAAATATCCTCCACAAATGGAGTACCCGATATTTCCGCTTCCGATCTGTTTGGCCGAGGAATGACGATCGTATCCGGTCCCAGCGGAGGGGAAATGCTACTGGCCGTAGGGGCGATCTTTGATGATGCCGGAGGAAGTAATCGTGGTACGGTGTACATGCTGCGAGTGCAGAATGACGGTACCGTGCTTGGCTATACTGAAATCAACGATACAACCCTTGCCACGCTGAATCTGGACAACAGCGATCATTTTGGTCAATCCATTGCCAATGTGGGTGATTTCTTCCAGGATGGAGCCAATGATATTCTCGTTGGTGCCTATCAGGATGATGATGGCAATTCCAATGCCGGAGCAGTATACTTGATCGACTTGGATGCCAATGGAGTACCGGTCAAAGCCATTAAAATTTCCTCCACTGTGGGTTTGAGCACGGATTCTAATCCACTCGCGCTGGATAACACGGATTACTTCGGCTTTGCGGTGGCCAACATCGGCGACCGCAACGGGGACGGCGTAACGGATTTCGCCGTAGGAGCACCGCGAGATGACGAAGGGAATCCTGACGCAGGGGCGATATGGATTCTATACATGACCACTGAGGGAATCGTACTGAATGCGGACCGTATTAGCCCCGTAGAAGGTGGTGGACCGGCCCTGGATTCCTCCGACTATTTTGGTGGTTCATTAGCCTTGGTCTCCGACTTTGATGGAGATGGATTACCAGATTTGGCAATAGGTTCTGAACGAGATGATGACTGGGACACAGATGCCGGTGCCGTTTATCTGATGTCGATTGAAAACAGTACCGATCCCGATGAACAAGCCTCCACCATTGATGGGGTGAACGTGATGCAGGGTTGCTTGGATACCCAACTCAATCCCATGGCGACCACCTTACGCAAATACAGCATGCTGACCGAACCGACTATTAATGCTGGTTTAACTGGGGATAACTCTCCTCTATTCGGACATGGTATCGAATTAGTGGGTGATATCAACGGTGATGGCTTTGATGACCTCGTTGTGGGTGCTCCTCAGGCAGATTATGCCGTCACTAATGGCTTTGGCACCCCGGATCAAGGAGAGGTGTGGATCTACTACCTCGATGGAGCCGGGGATATTATCGGCACCAATGTACTCAATGGGTTTACGCTCGCAGGTATAACCAATGTCCCGAAGAACATAACGGACTTTGCCGTAGATAACGATTTTGGCATGTCCATTTCCGCCATGGGTGACTGGGACGGTAATGGCGCCGCAGACTTTACGGTGGGCATGCGCTACCGGATCAAAACCGCCAGCGGTTCGTATGGAACCTATAGATTTGGCAGTCTGTTTGTCCTCATGAACACCGATGGTACCGTAAAAGAAGTTATTGATTATTCGTATAACAAAAACGGGATGCCGGGCTATACCGCAACACATGTATATGACTGGACTACGGGTCGGATATTGATCGAAGACCTGGATGGAAACGGTACCCCGGAAATGGTCGTGGGACTTTCTCATTGTGATGGCGGAGGTATCACCGACTCAGGAGGCATTGTCGTACAATTCATGAATGCAGATGGCACCATTTCCAGTACCAAGTCTATTTGCCGGGGCTCTAATGGCGGCCCCATTGATATGGGCTACCAGGATCATTTTGGGGAATCTGGAATTGCCAAAATCGGAGATTTAGATGGTGATGGGATTTCGGAGATTGCGGTTTCCTCCCGACTTCATGACGAAAATGGACGCGACAAGGGAGCGATCTACATCTTGTACCTGGATAATACGGGTAGTGTAAGTAGCTATGTCAAAATCAATGAAACCAATGGAGGGAATACGCCCCAACTGGATTGGTTCGACCAATTTGGCTATGAAGTATATGCTCCGGGCGATCTGGATGCAGATGGCATTCCTGATTTGATTACAGGAGTCATCGGGGATGATGACAGTGGTGGCAATCGGGGTGCGCTCTATGTGCTATTCCTGAACAGCGATGGTACCGTGCGGGAATACCGTAAGGTCAGCGCCAACATCGGCGGAGGCCCGAACTTTGCCGGTAGCGGCGATGCCTTCTTTGGTCTAGATATCACCGCTGCTCCAGACTATGACGGAGACGGACGTCCCAACATCTTTGTTAGTGCTCCGTATTTGGATGATGGTGGTGGCAGCAAAGGTGGTTTCTTCCTGTTGAACCTGAATGATCCCACCGAGCAAAGCCTCACTGGGGTCTATGAGGATTTCGTAGATGTAGAAGGCAATCTACTCTCTTGGGACAAGATTCAAGTGATCCAAGAAGTACCCGACGGCTCCTCCGTTACCTGGAGTCTTTGGGATCCAACCGGTTCTACTTTGCTGTGGGGGCCAGATCAGTTAATGGATGCAGTGGGTAACATTTCTAGCATTCCCACCAGTTACACCCAATTGCTTATACGTGCAGAATACGAAACGACAGATCCGAGCATCATTCCTTGTGTGCAAGGTTGGCGGGTGACGTACAATACGGATGAACTTCCGAAAATCTGCTTCCGCGTTCGTGTGGATGATCCGATTGCAACGGAAGATTTACCGACGATCGACAATAACGTGTGTATCCAAACCACGACCCCGGAAATACGAGAGGATAACAACTGTGATGAAGATACCATCACGCCTCGAATTACGGATGTCGAGTTGCTTAAATCGGTGGATAAGGCTGCGGCGTTTGTGGGGGACACGTTGACCTACACGTTGGAATGGGAAGTGCTTGGGCCGCAATCAGCCGTGAACCTGAGCATTGAAGATGTATTGCCGCTGGGTCTGGATTATGTGAGCAGTACGCCAGCGGGCGTCACGAACGGAACTGGTACGCCTGGTGACCCCTATACGGTGACGTGGAATCTGGGTGATCAAGATGTGGGTGCGAGTGGGACGATCACCATTGAGGCGGTCATCCAAGCCGGTCAGGAAAGCAATACCTTGTTCAACGTAGCCTGCGCGGAAAACGATCGTCAGGAAACGACCTTGGATAACAATTGTGACAATGATGTGACCTTTGTGGGAGAATTGGCGAACGTGTTTATTATGAAGACCTTTGCGGATAGTGTGTTGGAGCCGGGCTCTACGGGTGTGTTTACGCTGGTCTACGGCAATGATGGTAATGCGCCAGCACCAGATACTGTAATTGAAGATTTGATGCCTGAGGGGCTGCGGTTTGTGAGTTCGGTACCGGCGGAATCAAGCGTGAGCGGCACCCCGTATGTGGATGAGATGGTAACGTGGGAGCTGGGTACCTTGGCGGTAGCTGAGACGGGTACCATCACGGTCACCTATATGATCGAAAATGACGTAAATCTCATCGGAGATTGCTATTTGAACGAAGCACAGATCACGACCTCTACCAATGAAGTGACGATTGCGGACAACTTTGATGATGATGATATCTGTGTGGAAATTCTCTGTTTGTCGGGGATTAGCGGTCATGTCTGGCACGATGACGACCGAGACGGCGTCTTTGATGCGAATGAACAGGGTATTGGGGACGTAACTGTAATCCTTACGGGACTGGATATCTTTGGTACTCCGGTGAACCTGACCAATGTGACGAGCACCATCGGTCAACCCGGATCGTATAACTTCCCGGGCTTGAATCCGGGTACCTATCAGGTACAGGAAATCCAACCTGCGGGTTGGTTGTCTACTACCGCAAATCCAGGTTGTATTTCTGACGATGGGGGGCCATGTTTGGCGGATACGAATGCCTTTGCGGCCGGCACGGACTCCATCCTGAATATTGTATTGGACTTCTGTGAGCAATCGTTGAATAATGACTTCGGAGAAGACCTCGGTTCGATCGGGGATTACGTGTGGCGTGATATCAATTTGGATGGCTTGCAGGATGCTAACGAGCCAGGCATTAGCAATGTGGTGGTGGAACTTTGGATTGATGTTGATGGTGACGGAGCGCTAGATCCATTGGTGGATGAGTTGGTCGAATCACAGTTGACCGATGAGAATGGGAACTATCTATTTGATGATCTATTTGCGAGCAATTATGTGGTACGGGTACGAGAAGATGGGGTTTTACGTTATTGGACGCATACCTCAGAGAATACGTTTGGACCGAATCCGTTCCCGTATAGTTTGGCCGCTGGGGAAGAGTTTAGGGATGCTGACTTTGGCTATGAGTTGGCCTTTGTGGTGTTCGAGAAGGAAGATATTCCGGATCCGGCGGAACCGGGTGAAGCGATAACGTATACGTTATGGGTAGGGAATCCGAGTGTCTTGCCCGCGCAGAATGTGGTGGTCACGGAGACCTATGATGATGCCTTTATGTTTGCCTACGCGGTGCCTGCGCCGGACAGTGGTGATAATGTGTGGAACTTGGGTACCTTGCAGCCAGGTGAGACGCGTAAGATCATCGTTCATGGTAGTATTGATGCGTCCTTTAGCGGTACGATGACGAATATGGTAGACGTGACGGGAGACAATATTCCACCGGTGATGAACGAGGAGACCAATACGGTGCAGGTGTTAAATCCGTCGAATGATGCCATTATAGCGGTGACAAAGCGAGATGATGTAGATCCGATTGGACCTGATGGTGTGTTGACGTATACGGTTCGGGTAGAAAACCAAGGTAGCGTGGATGCTACAGGGGTGGTGGTCACTGAGCAGTATTCGGCGAATTTCATGTATGTATCGAGTTCGATACCTGCTAGTGGTACCGATAGCAATGTGTTTGCCATAGGGACGATAGAAGGGGGTCAGTTTGTAGAGTTTACGATTACAGGGTTGGTGTCTACGAATGTGACAGAAGGAGAATTTGTGACCAACCGGGTGGTGGCAACCAGTGATAATGCTCCGCCGAGTGACGACGATGAAATTACCGTGGTCAGCACGAACAAGCCTCCGGTGCCGACCATCACCAAGGTGGACGATTACGATCCGAATATTGGTGGTGGAGTGCTCATCTATACGGTAACGGTAGAAAACGTTTCTGCCCAAGTGGTCAGCAATGTGGTGGTGACCGAAGACTTTGGTGAATGGTTTACCTTTGATAGTGCTACACCTGCGCCAGATGCGGGTACAGAGAATATGTGGACGTTTGGGGATGTGCCTGGGAATTGGAGCACGACGATCGTGATTCGTGGTATGATTTCTGAAGAGATCCCGGTTGGCGAACATTTGTTTAACACGGTAGAGTTGACGGCAGAAAACGGGAGCTCCACCGCACATGAGGAAACGTTAATAGAACTCCCCGCGGCGTTGGGTAACTTCGTGTGGGAAGATCTCAATGGCGATGGGATTCAAGATCCGGGTGAGCCGGGCATCGAGGGCGTAGGTGTCACGTTGTATGAGATCTACAATGGGGTGACGAGCGTGGTGGATACGATCTTTACCGATGTGGATGGGATGTATCTTTTCACCAACTTACCGCCGCGAGAATACGTAGTAGGGTTCCAGCCGGTAGGGGGAACGGAGTTTACGTTGCAACAGCAAGGAAGCGATGATGCTGTAGATAGCAATCCAGATCCGGTGACGGGCATGACGGAGCCGGTATTCTTACCTGCGGGCACCACGAACCTGACCATAGACGCGGGTCTATACATACCGATTAGGTTGGGGGATTATGTGTGGGAAGACACGAATGGGGATGGCATCCAAGACGATCCTGCGGACGAACCCGGGATCCCGTTTGTAGGGGTGGTGTTGTATACGGTAGAAAACGGGGTGACGAATCTGTATGACATCACCTTCACGGATGCGACTGGGTTTTATGAATTCACGGATTTGCCCCCTGGGGATTACGTGGTAGAATTTGTGCAGCCCAGCGATTGGTTCTTTACGGATCCGAATGTAGATCCGTTGGATTTGATAGACAGTGATGCGAACCCGAGCAATGGGTTTACGGAAGTGATTACGCTGGTAAGCGGTGACGACGATCCGACGTGGGATGCCGGTCTGTGGAGGTACGCTGAGATTGGGGATACGGTGTGGCTGGACGAAGATGGCGATGGGGTTCAAGATGTACTGACGGAACCTGGGGTATCGAATGTGACGGTGAATTTGTTGGATGATATGGGTAATATCATTGATACGCAGGTGACGGATGGATCTGGGAATTACTTGTTTACGAATGTGCCACCGGGCAACTATCAGGTGGAATTTGTGTTGCCATCGGGGTATTATTTCAGTCCGGAAAATCAGACGGGTGAGACGCGTGACAGCGATGCGAATGTGAATACGGGTCGTACGGTGGTGTTCCCGGCGCCCTCCAATGGAAGTGACTTGACCTGGGATGCGGGGATCTTCTCGCCGGTGATCGAGTTACAGAAAGTGTTTATAGGGGCGAGTGATCCGAATGCGAGTGGGGTGTTTACAGCCAGCTATCAGATTTGGGTATGGAACAGCGGAACGGGACCGGGACAGTATGATCTTACCGATACGCCGTTGTTTGATGGGAATGTGGGCGTACTGGGTGCGAACGTGAGTTTGAATGGAGGGGCAAGTAGCCCGCTGGTGGGTCCGGGACCTTGGACGCTGGCGACGGATGCAACGATTCTTCCGGGTGTTACCAATGTGTACGAGCTGGTGGTAGACGCCCGTTTGTCGACGCAGGTGCTGGGAGGTGAAACCAACGTAACCTTGTGTGGAGAGGAAACGGGGATTCCTCAGGCAGGCGAAGGTCTGTTTAACGAAGCGGAAATTACCGTAGACGTGGGCACGAGCCCAGATCCGATAGATGAAGATTGTGGTGAAGTACCGCCGGTGTTGCTGATTGAGAAAGTGTTTGTATCGGCGACGGTGCCGGACGCGAATGGAGACTTCCAAGCGACGTACGAGATAGTGGTACGTAATGTGGGCGGGTCCACGGGGCAGTATGACGTAATTGACACGCCGATCTTTGATGGTGAGGTTACGGTAAATGGAGCGAGTGCGAGTTTGAATGGCGGAGCACCTGCATCCTTTACTGGAGCAGGTCCCTGGGTGATAGCAACGGATACGTTGATCGCAGGTGGATCGAGTAACATCCATACCTTGGTGGTGGATGGGCAGGTATCGGCTGAGGTCGTTGAAGGAACGGAAACGATCTCTGAATGCGGTACGGGAGGAAATCCAGCGCAGCCGGGAGAAGGGCTGTTTAACCGGGCATCGCTGGTGGTGGATGTGGGCTCCAGCCCGGATCCGACGGATGAGGATTGTGGTGAAGTACCGGTACTGGTACTGGAAAAAACCTTTGTGAGTACCACGGACCCGGATGCGTCTGGGAACTTCCAGGCGACCTATACGATTACGGTGTTTAACAGTGGTAATGGTCAAGGGAGCTATGATCTTACCGATACGCCGCAGTTTGATGGTAATATCACCGTGAATGGGGGTACGGTTTCTGGTGCGGTGAGCCTGCCGCTGACGGGAGCGGGACCCTGGATCTTGGCAGAGGATCGCACGATTGATCCTTCGGTGACGGATACCTATACGTTAACGGTGAATGCCCAGCTACGTATAGATGTGCTCAGGGGTACGACGAATGTCACGCTGTGCGGAGAAGAAACCGGCACACCGATGGCCGGTGAAGGCCTGTTCAATGAGGTGGAAGTGACCTACGGCACCAACGTGGTGACGATCACCACCAATGATTGTGGTGAAGTACCTCCGGTGATCCTACTGGAGAAAGTGTTTGTAGGAACCACGGAAGCGGCCGCCGATGGGACCTTCCAGGCGAACTACCAAATCATCGTGCGCAATACGGGTGGTCAGCAGGGTCAGTATGATTTGACGGACACGCCGCAGTTTGACGCGAATGTGAGTGTGCTGGGCGGAGCATTCACCTTTAACGGTGGAGCCCCGAGTACCTTGGCAGGAGCGGGTCCGTGGACGCTGGATACGGATCGCACGATTGATCCAGGCGCGACGAATATCTATGATCTAACGGTAGATGCGCAGGTGAGCGTAGCGGTACTTGCGGGTGAAACCAATGTGACGCTGTGTGGTGAGGAAAGCGGAAGTGCGCAGGCGGGCGAAGGCTTGTTTAATGAAGCGACGGTAACGGTCGATGTGGGCGGTCCTCCGATGGTGACGACCAATGACTGTGGGGATGTACCTCCGGTGCTCTCGATTGAGAAGACCTTTGTGGATGCGACCGATGTGGATGCGGATGGGATCTTTGGTGCGGTGTATACGATTACCGTGCACAACAGTGGCGGCACCAACGGAACCTATGATCTCACGGATACGCCCCAGTTTGACGATCAGGTTACCGTGCTTGGAGGAGGGTATACGGTGAATGGTGGTTCGACCAATATGTTGTTTGGTTCGGGTCCGTGGACCTTGGCGACGGATATGGATATCGCCCCGGGTGCGACAGACACGTACCTGTTGGTGGTGGCGGGAGAGCTGGCCGTAGAGGTGATGACAGGCATGACGAATGTGACGGAATGCGGAGAAGAAACGGGCACCCCGATGGCGGGCGAGGGGCTGTTTAACGAAGCGACCTTGACGTACAATACGAACGTGGTGACGATCACCACCAATGACTGTGGAGAGATTCCTCCGGTGATCGTGCTGGAGAAAGTGTTTGTGGGCGTGAGTGAAGCGGACAGCAATGGCGTGTTCCAAGCGTATTACCAGAT